>LBNU01000323.1:61435-80062 GCA_014162995.1 Artemisia annua
GACCAAAGTGAACTAGGTAAGGTTATGATGAAAGGAGCAGACCCCTTTGAGCATATAATTCATCCACCACTCTTTCCTCACGAGGCATACTTCCACCGGGATGGTGTGTATCGCTACTATCACCCGCACTTAATCCTAAGTGTAGGGAAAACCTCCCTTATTTCCGTTAAATAAGAGGAGTCAAGCTCGTGACTCAAACAAAAACAAGCGCTTCTTGGGTGGCAACCCAAGCTTCTTTTTATTTGTTTGTTTGTTTATTTGATTTTATTTGCTTCCGTATGTGTGTTTCATTTTTATTGTTTATGATTCATGTTTCAAAGTAAATTGTGAAAATGCTTTATTTCGTTTTTAACTTTGTCTTAACTACATATAAAGGTATTTTGCAAAAAGATAAGTGTAAGGGAAATATAAATTTGTTTATAAGAACGAATTGGACATGAATTGTAGCAATATAAAATGAACATACATATTAGTATTTGTTTGAGTCAAATGCTTGTATCGAGTCATAATGAAATTTTGCAGGATTCCAGGAATTAAGGTATTTGTTTTTCAAGAAATTTTGCCGAAACTAAACATAAGAATTCTGTCAGATCAATTCTGACGGCGTTGTTAGAACCTAAGTTTTCAACATTTAAGTCAAGTCTCGGTTATTTCTACATTTGTAATAGGTTGCTAAGTTAATTAATCATGCAATGTTAATGGATGAGTCCAATACTCGTCCAATGGGCTTTAGGCCCATACGTTTAAGAGAAAGAAAGGAGAAGGGATGTTGCCCTAGCTCCTCTCCTATAAATAGGACATCATGTAAACCCTTTCTCTTGTTGGTTATTTCAATATCATAAGGAAACTTTTGCACTTTTATTCTTCATATTTGATCTAATCAACCAAACTCTATTTCTCATCTCATTTCTATCAAATCTATACTTGTGTTTACAATATGGTGACCTAACAAGTGGTATCAATCGCCAAAAGAAGGTGTACGTTTTTGTTTTTGTTGCTAACGACCCAAAAACTTGCTTTTTAATCGTTATTTTTTGTTAAAGTTTGTTACTTTCTTGTTTGTTTCGTGTTTTTATCACATCTTTTTCATCAAAACGTGTGTTACAAACTCAAACAACCAACAAAGTTTCAAAATTTCACAAAAAATTTCTATTCGTACTATTGTACCTTTTTTTCGAAATTTTTCAAATTTTTGAAAAGTGGTTCAAGTTTGCAACTTTCTTTAAGATTTCATCATTTTAAGGTTAGTTGTACAAGAATCTTGGATTAAAAACGTGTTTTTGGCTTGCTTTTAACAAAAACAAAAATCTACCAAGTTTGTACCTTTTATCGAGAAAATAAAACCCTAACTTTCGAGATCTTTTTTGTGCTCCTAAAGTGTTTTCGTTGGTTACTCAGTGCTTTTCTCTCTTGTATAAGAAAGAAAACACTTCGACTTGTTGGATATTTTCGTTATTGTATAATCTCGAAAATTTTGTGGAAATTTTTCGAAAATTTTGAACTTTCGAGATCTTTCTGGCATATCGAAATCTTTTGATTTTCGAGATCCTTGGAAAACTTTCGAAATCCTTTCATAATTTTTGAGAACTTTACTAATTTCCCCTAAAGAAAAATTTCTCGAAAATTTTGCTAAAATTTTCTCGATAAACTATTTTTTCGAGAAATTTTGAACTTTTTCGAAATCTTTTGTGTTTTTTCGAAATCTTTGTTACTTTGACTGTTTTTCGAGATATTCAACATTTTAAACTTTGAGAACATACTTGGGATAGTTTTCGAGAATTGGCATAACACTTATACCTTCTACAAGATCCATTTTACACAAGTATTTCATCATGTCTCAACTACCGTACTCAAACTCTCCTTACACTCCACGGCACAGTACCGACCCTCGTCATGTACTACACTTTGGTAATGAATCATATCCTCCTATGTTGAGTAATGGAAACTACACTACTTGGAAACGACGATTCTTACAATGGGTTGTTGTTCGTCCACAAGCGGATCTCTTACTGAAATCCATTCTTCAAGGACCATATCAAATGAAATTCATTGCTGACTCAACAGGCTTCATTGAACTACAAACCAAAGACACTTTGACTGGCCATGACAAAGACCAACATGCTGCTGATTACCAAGCAAGTCGGTACATCACTCTAGGTCTTCCAAATTCCATCTACTCTACCTTGGATTTTGAAGATTGTGCTCATGAAATGTGGAAACATCTTGAAATCATGCATCAACCACACACAGACCTACGAATGAANATTCATTGCTGACTCAACAGGCTTCATTGAACTACAAACCAAAGACACTTTGACTGGCCATGACAAAGACCAACATGCTGCTGATTACCAAGCAAGTCGGTACATCACTCTAGGTCTTCCAAATTCCATCTACTCTACCTTGGATTTTGAAGATTGTGCTCATGAAATGTGGAAACATCTTGAAATCATGCATCAACCACACACAGACCTACGAATGAATCAACTTCTATAGTTTTGTCTCCATAGGAAGTTCATGAAAAGCATCCTCCCTGCTCCACAAATCACTCTTCAGAGCTATCTGGAATCGCGACTGACAAATTTGGTTAAGCTTGAAGATGATACTACTCACGTGGAAACAACATCTGGAAGATCTCATGGAATGACTAACATTACCTCTCCTATCATGGATAACTCACATGGAACTGTTGATATGCTCTTAATGGCTGACACACATGAACTCCATGTAAGTGATTCCAGTCCAATCTATGACACTGACAGTGGATCTCCGTCTAACTCTATGACACTGACAGTGGAACTCCATGTATCAAGCAAATGATTCTTATCCATGCCTGATACATGACAGTGGATCTCCGTCTAACTCTATCTCAGACATTGCACAAGTTGTTCAATCTGATTCTATATTATCTACTCATATAACTGATCAAATGTCCACAATGGTGTTATTTGATGATAATCCAATAAACCCAATTGTTACATTTGATGAAACAATTATATCCACTGCACAAGATAACAATGATCATCTTGAACAACATGAGCTTCTGTCTGATTCAGATGCAGAATGGAGAATGTTACTCATGACCAGCCAAAATCAAAATATTCAGTGTCAAGCACTGAATGCAAAGTTGAGAGACAAAAACGTTGCATTAACAAGAGAACTTGAGCATTGTAAAACACAACTCAATTTTTTCAAAGCAAAAGCAGATAAGGAAACATGCTTAGAGACAACACTTCAGAAAAACAACGAGTTACAAAACAAACTAAGCATGTTAACTGATTCTACTTTCTTTTAGTACTATAAATATTTCACAAATGAGATCCAATCAATGGAATATGTTGTTGAAAAGAATTCTGAACTCACTGTTGCCAACTTTCTTTCTCCTGTTGCGAAAGAAAGAAGGGAAATCTTACAAACTCAATTTACTCCAAGTCTTCAACGTTTGCATTCATATGCTAAGAGATGGGAACAGGAACTTAACAAGGAAGTCAAAACCATCATAAATGTGTTTCAAGAAACTGAACAAGCGATTTTAAATCAAAAATGTTTAAATCAATTTTTACAAAAAGAAGCTAATCGACTCTTGGAACATGTTCTTAGTGCTGATATAATTTCTGTGATTATGAATTCTCTTTATGAATCTGGTACTTCTATGCTTGTTGATGATCACTGTGATGATGTTGAGTTGTTATCTAAACTAATTGAGACATTAAAAGATGAAAACGTTAATCTCCAAAAACACAATGATGATGTGCTAAACAAACTTTCAAATGAGATTTCTCAACTCAACAAAAAGCTTGAATGGTGTCAAAACCAAAGTCTTGATTTCGAACTGGAATTACAAAGTCTTAAAACTCCCACAACTTTTCAAAACAAAAACGAGGAACTTAAAAGTAAAATCTTGAAATATGAAAAGGAAATTGCAGAATTGCAAGAAGTTACAGATTTTTGGCAAAAGAGTCGTGATGAATATTTTATTCTAACCTAAAACTCGACAGTGAAATTCAAGATAAAATGCACATTATCATTGAGTTGAAAGAGAAAATACGTAAGCTTGAAAAAGGAAAATCTGTCAACACTAATTTAATTGCTCCAGGAATGTACTCATTAGACATAACAAATACAGCACAACACACTAAGAAGTCTAATTTGGATCCTTCCACTTCTACAGGAATAGTTTCCACTCATAGCATTAGCAGATCCAAGCATAAACGAATGAAAAGGAAGAATAGGATTTTGCAACGTAGAAGAGAGACACTAGAAGCTTCTGAAGTAGAAGAAAGCCCTAGGACTTTGAATAAGACTCATCCTGCACTAGATTTAAATACCGATTTGGCAAATTGTAATTCTAATCTATGTGTAACGAATGATGAACCTTTGAATGTTTTAAAAGTTGATGCTTCATGTGTGTTTTGTCGTAAGAGTATTTTATCTGGTAATCATTCTAAATGTGTTGTAAATTCTCTTTTATCTCGTCTTAAGAAACGTACATTAGGCAGAAAATCTAGGCCCACTAATGCTTCTAAATCTGTGCTAGGACTTATGCCCTGTGTAGTTTCTAAGAATGATATAGTCAACCCAGTAGTTGCGAACAATACCTCTAGGATCATGCCAACTGTCACTGAATTTGATATAAAGAAGGCTAAATCTAGTTGGAATTGGCAACGTTGGTTACAAAGGACACATAACTTTAAATGGATTCCTAAAATTGTTAACATGTGTGCTTCTAACCCAACGGAACCCACAACTTCTTCGGGTTCCACCCTTACCATTGTACCATTTTCGTCTCTTTCATGTGATGCAGGTGGTGCAAATTGTTCTCTGGATTATTGATAGCGGATGCTCCCGACACATGACAGGCAAATCAACACTAATGTAATTGTTCCAGGAATGTACTCATTAGACATAACAAATACAACACAACACACTAAGAAGTCTAATTTGGATCCTTCCACTTCTACAGGAATAGTTGCCACTCATAGCGTTAGCAGATCCAAGCATAAACGAATGAAAAGGAAGAATAGGATTTTGCAACGTAGAAGAGAGACACTAGAAGCCTCTGAAGTAGAAGAACGCCCTAGGACTTTGAATAAGACTCATCCTGCACTAGATTTAAATACCGATTTGGCAAATTGTAATTCTAATCTATGTGTAACGAATGATGAACCTTTGAGTGTTTTAAAAGTTGATGCTTCATGTGTGTTTTGTCGTAATAGTATGTTATCTGGTAATCATTCTAAATGTGTTGTAAATTCTCTTTTATCTCATCTTAAGCAACGTACATTAGGCAGAAAATCTAGGCCCACTAATGCTTCTAAATCTGTGCTAGGACTTATGCCCTGTGTAGTTTCTAAGAATGATATAGTCAACCCAGTAGTTGCGAACAATACCTCTAGGATCATCCCAACTGTCACTGAATTTGATATAAAGAAGGAAATCTAGTTGGAATTGACAACGTTGGTTACAAAGGACACATAACTTTAAATGGATTCCTAAAATTGTTAACATGTGTGCTTCTAACCCAACGGAACCCACAACTTCTTCGGGTTCCACCCTTACCATTGTACCATCGTTGTCTCTTTCATGTGATGCAGGTGGTGCAAATTGTTCTCTGGATTGTTAATAGCGGATGCTCCCGACACATGACAGNCTTTAAATGGATTCCTAAAATTGTTAACATGTGTGCTTCTAACCCAACGGAACCCACAACTTCTTCGGGTTCCACCCTTACCATTGTACCATCGTTGTCTCTTTCATGTGATGCAGGTGGTGCAAATTGTTCTCTGGATTGTTAATAGCGGATGCTCCCGACACATGACAGACAATCTCAAACTGTTAAAAAACTTTGTCTCAAAGTTCATTGGTACTGTCAAATTCGGGAATGCTCATTTCGCTGCAATTATGGGCTATGGGGACTATGTCAGTGGGAATATCGAAATTAGTCGTGTTTATTATGTTGAAGGCCTTGGTCACAATCTATTTTCTGTTGGTCAATTTTGTGATGGTGATCTGGAAGTTGCATTCAGGGAGAAAACATGCTTTGTTCGTGATGTAGAAGGAAATGATCTCATGTCCGGCACACGTGGAAACAGTCTATATACAATTTCAATGTCCGACATGACCGCTTCCTCTCCCATTTGTCTACTTTCAAAGGCTGAATCGACAAAATCCTGGTTATGACACCAACGCATGTCACATCTCAACTTCCGAACTATGACTAATCTTGCTCGCCATAAACTAGTTGACGGTCTTCCAAGGTTCCGATATGCAAAAGATCACCTATGTCCCGCTTGTGAACAAGGAAAGAGCAAACGTGCACACCTCACCACCAAACCAGAACCGAGCACTGATCATGTTCTTCAACTTCTTCATATGGATTTATGTGGACCAATGCGAGTACAAACGATTAATGGGAAACGATACATACTTGTGATAGTCGATGACTTCTCCAAATGGACTTGGGTCTACTTTCTTCGAAGCAAAGATCAAGCTCCATCAATGATAATTACCTTTCTCACGAAAATTCAGGTTCAACTTCGCAACACAGTAAGAATTGTAAGAACAGATAATGGAACTGAATTCAAGAATCAAACTCTTTTATGCATACTTTGAGAAAGTTGGAATTGAACATCAAACATCAATTGCACGGACTCCCGAACAAAATGGAGTGGTCGAAAGATTCAACAGGACGTTAGTGGAAGCCGCACGAACGATGCTCATTAATGCTCAATTACCAGATTATCTTTGGGCAGAAGCCGTCTCTACTGCATGTTACACCCAAAATCGTTGTATGATCAATAAACGTCACAAAGTCACACCGTATGAAATTGTTCACAAACGAAAGCCCAACATACAACACTTTCATGTATTTGGATCTCTTTGTTATCCGAATAATGATCGGGATGATCTTGGAAAGCTCAAGGCAAAGGCTGAGATTGGTATCTTCATTGGATATTGTGAAAACTCCAAAGGTTTTAGAATCTACAACCGTCGTACTAGAAAGATTCAGGAGACTATCCATGCTAATTTCGATGAGCTCACAGAAATGGCTTCTGAGCAAAACAGCTTAGGACCCGCAACCAACCGTCTAAACTTTCCAGATTCTTCAGCTGAACCATTGTCACTAACTCGTCGAGAATTGGAAACATTGTTTTCTCCATTTTTCGATGATTCATTTGAGACACGTGCACTCGATGTATCCACTAGTTCCGCTGCTCAACCTGATAATATTCAAGTACCTGATACAACGCTTACTACAACTACAATAGTAACACCCGATGCACCCCCGACTAAATCACCAACAATAAAAGAACAAACCGATTCCAACACCGACAACCCAACTAAAGATCTGAACCAACAACAAGTACCCGAACCTTCAAATTATGATCCAAATGCGTTCTTCAATCCGTTTGCTCATTACTACAACTACAATAGTAACACCCGATGCACCCCCAACTGAATCACCAACAATAGAAGAACAAACCGCTTCCAACACCGACAACCCAACTGAAGATCTGAACCAACAACAAGTACCCGAACCTGCAAATTATGATCCAAATGCGTTCTTCAATCCGTTTGCACCGACTCCGAACCTTTCTGACATTGCTGAGTCATCAACACGCAACTTAGAACCAACTAATATGCAGCAGTTTCATAACCCTTACCCTTCAACACATCATTGGACTCGTGACCATCCAATTGTCAACATTATTGGTCATCCAAAAGCTCCAGTTATGACTAGACAAAAACTTCATTCCGATGCCGAACATTGCATTTATGCTCTAACAGTCTGTCATGAAGAACCGAAAAATATTAAAGAAGCTCTCACTTACGACAACTGGATTGAATCAATGCAAGAAGAATTCAACCAATTCAAACGTCTTGAAGTTTGGGAATTAGTTGAATGACCGGATGGATTTTATGTCATTGGGCTAAAATGGATTTGGAAAAACAAGTTGGACGCAGAAGGCAATGTTATTAGCAACAAATCACGTTTGGTAGCTAAAGGATATACTCAAGAGGAAGGAATTGACTTTGAGGAATCTTTTGCACCGGTGGCTAGACTCGAAGCTGTTCGAATATTTTTAGCATACGCTGCTCACAAAAACATGGTCGTTTATCAAATGGATGTGAAAACTGCATTTCTGAACGGTCAACTACGTGAGGAGGTATACGTTAGTCAGCCAGAGGGCTTTGTAGACCCAGAGCACCCAAATCATGTCTACCGACTTAAGAAGGCTCTCTATGGTCTCAAACAAGCCCCAGGGCGTGGTATGATAAACTTACTGCTTTCTTGCTTGCTAATTCTTTTACTAAAGGTTTACTAGATCCAACTTTGTTTATTCAAAAATACGGGGAAGATATTTTAATTGTGCAAATATATGTCGATGACATTATTTTTGGCTCTACAAACAAAAAGTACTCAAACGCTTTTGCCAAATTAATGAAACAAAATTTTGAAATGTCGATGATGGGTGAACTTACGTTCTTTTTGGGACTACAAGTTCATCAGTCTCCCCGTGGAATTTTCCTAAATCAGTCCAAATACGCTCTTGAGATAATTAAGAAACATGGAATGACCAGTTGTGATACTTACAATACTCCTATGGCTAACACAACTATGTTAGATGCAGATCCAAATGGGAAACAAGTTGACCCCACAAAGTACCGAAGTATTATTGGGTCACTAATGTATCTCACCGCTAGTAGACCGGATATTGTATTTGCTGTATTTATGTGCTCTCGCTATCAGTCCAGTCCAACTGAACGTCACCTCAATGAGGCTAAGAGAATCCTTCGGTACGTAAAGGGAACCATTAATTTGGGGATCTGGTATCCGAAGGATTCCGGTTTTGAACTAATAACTTTTTCAGACGCTGATCATGCATGGTGTATGGATACACGCGAAAGTACTTCTGGTGGTTTGCAGTTTCTAGGAGATAAACTCGTGTCTTGGCAATCAAAGAAGCAGGATTGCACATCACTATCGTCAACAGAAGCTGAATATGTTTCCATGTCTACCTGCTGTGCACAAGTCATTTGGATGCGTACACAACTAATGGACTACGGTTACTTATTCAACAAGATTCTGATAAACTGTGACTCGAAAAGTACGATAGCGATCTCGTGCAACACGGTTCTGCATTCAAAGTCTAAGCACATTGATCTCCGTTATCACTTCATCAAGGAGCATGTTGAAAATGGTACAATTGAGTTATATTTTGCGGGTACAGAATACCAACTGGCAGACTTGTTCACAAAACCACTACCCCCGGGAAGGTTTACTGAACTAGTTCACCGGATTGGTATGCGGTGTTTGACTCCGGATGATCTTAAATCTTTTCTTGAAAATAATTAACCGAGTCAAATACCAAAAACTATCTTTGTAAATATTTATCAAAAACAAAATACAAAATCAAAAAACCTTCATAAAATTCCAAAAAGATGTTTTATTGTTTATTTACCTTCGTCAACACCATCTTCGTCAACACCTTGGTTTATTAAAAATTTCAAAATTTTAACACCAAGTGTTGAGGGGGAGAAAATGTTCTTCAAAATTTCAAAATCTTGTGCAAACATATGTACTTGCATATTTCTTTAATTGTTATGATGTTACTTTGCAAAGGTGGAACGTCAAAGGTTATATCGTATCATTTCTTTCTTCACTTTTTACTTTTTTGTTAGCCTAATATGCATTTACCATTAACTGTCGTTACCTTTACCATTAAATTATTTCATTAGGACATGTTATATGGTTTTGCATGAAGTTTAGGGACCAAACTTGCCAAGTTGTTATAAATTTTCAAAAAACTAAACAAAACAAACACCCCCCCCCCCCCGTTTTTTTTCTTATTTCACAAAATCAAAACACAAAAACAAACACACCTTTTTCATCACACGGCCATAACTCGATTTATCAATCCTTGTTCTTGATCATCAAACCGTAAGTAGATTCATGTTCTTTAGCTTATTCTAAGAAATGGTTTTCAAACAATTAGATTATGGATGGCTAGAATTCATGTAATTTAGATTTGAAGAACTAGGGTTTTCGATAATTTAGTTCCTCACGTATAATTGTGTTTTAGGTTTAGATATCATAGGGCTTTTGTCTCTAAACGTCATATAATCATGTCCATATTATCTAATCATAACAGTTTTCACGTAGGAATTTATTTCGAAAACTAGGGTTTATGTCGAATTGGGTCTTTGTGAATGTGTGATGTTTTTGTGGATATTATTAGTGGGATTTGCTTGTTTATGTTATTATAACATGCCTATGCTTGTTAATTGTTCCAATTCATCAGTATGCATGATCTAGATAATTAGGGTTTATGTTCGAATTGGGGTTTTTCATTTGTGTGTTTATGAGTCTAATTAAACTGGTAGAATGTGTTCTAGTAAGTGTTAATTGATGTAATTGAGTGGTTTCACAACATGGTTTCTCGTTTATCAAGTTCTAGATAATTTTAGGTCTCGTTAGTTTTCGAGATCTTTTGTATGATGCCTAATTGTGATTCTAACTGATGATTGTCATTCAATATACAAGTCTCCTTCAAAAAGATCAAAGATTTCACAGATAAATGTACGACTTCATGATTTTGAAAAATTCTTGTATAAGAATTTTTTTCGAGAAAAACTTTCGAGAAACATTTTCGAAATCTTTCTCAAAAGATTTATCGAGATCTTTTGTTAAGTTTTCGAAATCTTCTCATAACAGTAGTTATCGAGAAAATTAAGAAAACTTTCGAAATCTCTCTATTAAATTTTTCGAGAAATATTTTTCCAAATCTTTTAAAATTATCGAGATCTTTTTTAACCAAAAGTTTTGAGATCTTTTTCATGTCAAATGTTTCGAGATCCTTTTCCGACCATGTTTCGAGAAACTCAGCTAAAGAGTTTTCGAGAACTTTTGATCAGCAAACTTTTCGAGATCTTTTCTTAGGAAAATTTTCGAGATCTTTCTTGGACTAAAGTTCTCGAGATATTCATTAGTGATAGTTTTAGAGAACATAGTTTGTAATAATTTCGAGATCATGTGTAACTTATTTTTGAATATTCAAGTGATTGTAACCTTACAAAAACTTGTGTATTGAATGAACTCTCATAAATATGTATTGTGACTATGTTATTTAACTTGTGATTGAATTCTGTTATTTATCATGTTACCAAAAGACTTATGTGCATTAAATGTTATATTATCTAAGTCTCATGTTAAACAACAACACCGTCATTAATCACATATTAATTAACTGAACCATGATTGCAACATATATGTCTTTGAATATCAAACATGAACTCGGACTAATAACTAACGTATCTGGATGTTTGATTTCATGACATGACACTTTCAGAACACAAATGGCTCAACACTCTGAATCAGTTCCACAACAACAGAACCTCCCACTACTTGCACTTGGTGAAGTCCTCCCTGCTGACTACAATGTAGGTATAGATCAGAACAATCTTCGCATCGACTTCAACAAACTTAGTATACTTGATGACACGTGCAAGATTGTCAAGAACATTCTTCTGGCTCATCCATGCAATCCTTTGCTCACCAAATCCACATCTATACCAATCTTCTACATCCATCAGTTCTGGCACACTGCTAAGGCCAATTTGGACGACAAATCCTTTACCGTCATGCTGGACCGTCAACAATACACCATTGATTATGACACTCTTCGTGAAGCTCTCATGTTACCAACTTACAACGAATATCATCCGATGCTGACTGAACTGGAAATCCTTGACTACTTCATTGATCTTGGATACGATATTCCTGACAATGAATCACTCACACTTCTCTCCAAATTCAATGTCAAATATCTGCCGCAACCATGGAGAACTTTCTACATGCTGATTGTCAGATCCATATCAGGAAGAAGGAGTGGTCATGAGCATCCAAGGGTTGAACACATGCAATTATTCTGGGGAATGATGGCCATGACACCGATTAACTTTGCTGCACCAATAATGAGCGACATGCTCCATCACATTCATACTGATCGTGGCAGGACCGTGATCCCGTTCATTAGGTTCACCAAACTACTCATAGCATACCTATGTGAGAAAACCCCTGACTTCATCAAGAGGATGCACGACAGGACGGAACCAAAAGACATATTTAATGAATACCCAAAGATTTCATTTGTCAAGTCCATCAGATTCATTCCAAGAACCAAAGGCATGAGAATCCCTGATCATTTCTTGGATGACGAGATCAGAAAAACTCAGAACTTCAAAATCTATGATAAAGCATTCAAGGCTGGGTGAGTTGGCTTCAATGAGAAAGAAGATGAACCAGCATCTATTGTCCGAACCCGAAGCAAGAGGGGTTGCAAATCTGGTAGCACGAGCAGTACTACAACCTCCCAACAACCAAAGCCTGCTCAAAAGCCACCCACCAGACCAAAAAGGAAAGCTACATCTAAGCAGATTCCTCAGGATGAACCGTCAGCTTCATCATCTGAAACGAAAACCGACTCTGAGTTCGGCACCGAATCTGATGACGAAGCAGACTATGTAAGAAGGTCAAGGGCTCCAGATGACCAAAAAGAAAAACTTGATGAAGAAGAAGAGTTTCCAGGGCTTGCACTGACTAAACAATTAAGCAAGGAAACTGCTGAGAAAGAACAAAGAAAAGGCACGGGAATTGCCATCATGAACCAAGTGATGTTGCACGTGATGAAGAAGCAGAAGATGAACCTACTGCAGAGCCACAAGTAGACAAACGTAAACTGAAGAGTATCATTGTCGACACCAGGGCTGAAAAGAAGCAGGAGGAAAGAGAATTCAGGGCAGCTGTTCTACTCAATCTCCAACATCCACAACCTCATCAAACACCAACAAATCTTCCAGGACATGAGGCTGGCTCAAGTAGCACTATAGTTCCTCAGACCGAAACCAAACAACGTGACACTGAAGGGAACATCGTCATGGAAAAAGCTACAGAGGAAGAGCAAGAGCAGACAGAGTACATCACACCCGAATTCATTGCTAAAGTTCAGAGAGACGAGGAAATCAAGAGGAAAGCTAAGGAAGAGACGGATAGACTGCTTCGTGGACTCGATCAAGACGAAGACCTCATTGACACTGATCAATATATCAACGGTCCTCCGCACTCATCCTCAAAGAATCCCCCAACTCCAAAAGAAACACCTCCAAGGGATCCCTCACCTCCTCCATCAGAACCCGAGCACAAATCATCTTCATCATCATCATCACATCACTCACCACTACTACCAGCAAAGAAAACAACCAAAGGCAAATCAGACGAAAAGAAGAAGGGAGGCAAAGCAGCTTTGACAGCATCAAAGCGGATCAAGAAAGCTCTTGATTTGGCAAAGAAGAAAAAGAAGGAGACGCAACAGCCAACTGGAGATCTTAATGACCAAGTACAACTGCTCTCACAACAGGTCAAAACTTTGACTTCACAAGTCAAAGATCTTCAGGATGCAAGTGCACTTGTCGACAAAGTTCTACATGCCGACATGGACGGGATGATCAAGGAGTACACAACAGAATATCTCAACGAAAATCTCGCTGCAATAACTGAACCGGCTGTGTCTGCGCTTATTGAGCCGATTCGTTCTAAATTGAATACCAGGATCAAGCACAACATTGAACGAATGCTTGAGTCAACTCCATTCTACCTTCGCACTAACAGGGATCCTCCAACACCGGAAGAGCTATCTACTGAACAACTGCAAACACTGTTAGCTGTCAAGCTCAGAAACAAGGAGGATAAGACACCTGAAGAATCAACGATGTTCGAGGCACTTCAAGCCATTGCCTCAAAAGAATCTTGCAAGGAAGCTGCCGGTAAACACAAACGACAAAGGAAAGATGATGATCCTGACTCAGATCCGAAAAGCAAGAAGTCAAAGAAGTCAGAAGCACCATCTTCATCACAGCAGCCCCACAAGACTTCTAAGGCTCCTCCTTCCAAACAAAGAGCTCCTGCATCCGGCTCCGGACCGACACAATCAGAGGCACCATTCATGCTTCAACCGTTTGACACTCAGGAAGAACCAGAAACAGCAATACCCGAATCAGAAATTCCTGAATTTCAAACCGGTCCATCGTCTCCAAAAGAGAAGAAGAAGTCCTCAAAGTCAAAGAAGCAGAAGAAAAAGACTACTCAATTCTCATGGCTAGATGTGGACGAAGCTCATGACTCTGATTGGCTGACAACGATGATCAAAGCACAACCACCGCTTGAGACCGACGAACCATTGCCGGGTAATACTTTGCAGATGACTCAGAGTATTATGTCAGGTTTACAAGTTGAAAGGTTGTCAAAGACTGAACTGAAGCGGATTAATCGTGAAGCAATGGACTTTCTCAAAAAGAGATCCGGGAACAAAGTAGAACTCGATTACCACATGGAGAACATAGCCTGTGCTTTATCTGGCTCGTTCGACTGGCTTAACCCTGAATCGAATGTCGATACTGAAACGAAGAAACCTTACTTCACGGACTGGACAAAACCACTACCTCTACTTGGGTTTCCAGAAAAACCTAAGATCCCCTACCGACGCTTCTTCAACAACGACTTCCAATACCTTCAGCATGCACACGAGACCTCCAAGGAACGATATGCATCCTCACTCACACTTTCAATTCCAGCCGCCCGATATGAATTACCAGACATTGAAGAGCACGCACCAATCTACTGCAAATCAGTTGTCCAATACAACAGGGACGCTCTTCTCGGTATTCAACACTGGCCGGAAAAACGAAAGCTTGGCTACACCCACAGACTACATCTCAAGTCCAGTGAGAATGTGAAGCAACCGCTTCGTATCGTTGCCATACTGGAGATCGTGGAAGAGAAGAAATTCAACTACGCCTTCTTGAAGGAAATCGTCGTCAAGAGACTAGACGAGAAGAAGTACAAGTTTTGTGAAGCAGACTTCCCAGATTTGAACCTGAATGACATTGAAGATATGTATCTGCTAAAAGTTCAAGGAAAGCTGCTCAACTTTGAACAAGACACACAGTACAACTTCATCGCATCTCTCCTACTCCACATCAGACGATTAATTGTTCAAGAAAGAGTGGAAGATCTTCAGCTGGGAGTGGAAAGTTATCAGAACACCATCAACCTTACTCAACCACAACTCATGATTCCTGAAATTACCGGGATGTCACAATACTCTCTCGTGCAACAACCGGCATTTGGAGTCATCTACCTCAACAGCAAGCATCAGCTTCGTTTCATGAGGTTCGATGAGATTCAGAAGTTTTGTGATGTCACACTTCAACGAGTTCGTGATGGGTTAGCAGAAAGGTTGGAGGATGAAAAGAAGAGGCTGGAAGAGGGAAGAGCAACTAGGTGGAAAGCTAATGGACGCAGAATGATCAGAAACTTTGTCCATACGATTGAAGAAAGGCTATATCGACGACAACAGATCAGAAGGTTGGAAAGCTATATCGGTGTTCGACCATCATTTCCGGTCTTGACATTTTGCCGACCTGATCCAAAATTCACAGTCTTCGATGCTTAGCTCAGCTCCCATACTTCTGGTACAAAAATTTCAATATATTTATAATATTGTTTGATTTGTAATTACTAAGGCTTGTGCACTGATAACAGTGTACAACCCGCACTTTGTAATGAAAGGACCCTGTGGTACGCATCAGTGCCACAATCCTAATATAAGGAGCGAAAGCTTCTTACTTTTGAGTAGATTTAATCAAACCTTTCAGTATTTTTTCAAATCTGCTCAAAAGACAAGTATTACACCTCAATAAGTAATCACTTATTGAGGGGGAGTACTTGAAACAAAACATCATTCTTAAATCTTCAAATCTTGTTGATCTCTCCCCATAAGACTCAAAAAGGCATATATTTTAATCAAAACCGTTTACAAAAACAACATTTAATATGCTATTTTTGAGGCGGAGAAAAAGAAAGTGATTAAAATATGATGTCAAAAAGTCTTATCTTGTACGAGCTCGACTCAGAATTGACCCACGAATTGACGAAACAACAAATGTTTGAATTCGAAAGGATTTATCCGATTAGAAAGTACCGTTTTGAGAAACTCTTTCTAGTTGTTTACTTTGACGGGTCTAACTTCCTTTTAGGAATGTTAACAACATCAAGTTAGTTACTAGGGTTAGTTATCAACTAAAAGCTGATAATGCATCCCTTTAACTAAGCAACGTAAACGTGTCCCTCGGGTACATGACTATTAAGAGTGGATCAATTCAAAAAGTGCCAACTCTTTCCGCATATGCAAATTTCTGAAAATAATCATGAGCATATGTTGAGGGGGAGTGTTTCATATAAAATCCAAAACCTCAAAGTGTTAACAAAAAGGTTTTACACTCTTACACAATTTGAGAGATTTTCAATGATTTGGTTTAAAGGCATCAATAGGATAGTTATGGAGTTACAAGGTGACTAAGGATATGAAAAACCGTCCTAAGATCCGCCTAAACCGGAGGGATCTACCCAAGGACATCAACAATAGTTAGAAATTAGAAGTCCTTAGGTATGATATAACAAAAGGAGAAAAGAATGAAAGGAGAAAGAAGGGGTTGAAGAATTAAAAAGAAAATGAATGAAAAGGGTGAAAAGAAATAGCCCTCCATTTTATCAACCATAGGTCAGACACCGGGTTCAATTCATATGCTACTGGTCGTTGCTAAGGCGACACCGGTATTGAAGATAAAAGACGTCATGGACCCAGTGACGCAATGCACCTAAACCATCATAGCCACTCAGGCATCTCTCAAAAGATGTTTGTTTCATTCTCACGGGGAACCAGTGTAATCTATCGATCGTCTATTAGAGATGGTTGATATTGAAACAGGAGGCCCTCTGCTCCATGCCTCCGCATAGGAAACCAAATGTGCACTTATCGAGTCTAGAGCCACGAGATAACTTAAAAGATCTCTTAGGAACACAAAAATCTTCTACACTAAGTGTCTTGCATCATTGGATACTAAGTGTAAATTATCGAGTCCTTCGCATATCTTAGCAATCTGCGTTGAACGTTTATGAGGGATTTACTTAGGTACATCTCGAATGATTGAACGGAAATCCTGCCAGGGTCAACATCAAACAGCCCTGACAGCAGGTCACTTTGGTGATTCCTTGTGGATTACGCTTAGTGAGTTCGATTGTTTCAAACGGTCTACAGTCGTGGGGTGATCTCCAGCGACTCACCTAATCGTGGGTGTGCGTATGCATGTCTGTGTAAGCCCTCTAGGGGGTATCCGATTAGGAACGGCCTTGGTAAGGATTAGAATGAGTCTTCACACTATGCTGTTGACGAATTCTAACTCCAAACCTGTAAATACCGGATGTTTTATTGCTAACTGTTTCATTTCAGGTACAACAACCATCCTGAACACCGGCTTCCACATGCTCATACTTACATCTCAACAAAATGAAAGCTCTCATCAAAGATCAAAGCAACATGAATGCCAAAGGTAGATTTCATGCCAAAAGAATCTACAAAGTGTTAAAGACAAATGATCTTAAGCAACACACCGTCTAAAGAAGGATTCTACGTCTACAAAAAGAATCTTCACTTATGAAATAAGAGCTCCTCACTTATGAAAGTTTCAACCGTCAAAGGTGTATGAGCATGTCGGAATGATGCAGATCCACTGGAGTCAAAGAATGTGACGAATGGCAGATTACCACATCAGATTGATCATTATCTCATCAACAACAAAGAACAATGAACACCCATTCTATCTGGGGAAGATTGTTAAGAACTAAGAACGATGAATCATTTCTACATAATCATTTTTGAAGACGTCCAAAGCTATGAATGCTACAACTAAAGTGCAAAGACAGAAGACGTCAAGCAACCTCAAATGACCATGACTAACATCACTTCTTCAACAACCGATCCTTAGGGGGAGATTGTTAGAACCTAAGTTTTCAACGTTTAAGTCAAGTCTCGGTTATTTCTACATTTGTAATAGGTTTCTAAGTTAATTAATCATATAATGTTAATGGATGAGTCCAATACTCGTCCAATGGGCTTTAGGCCCATAAGTTTAAGAGAAAGGAAGGAGAAGGGATGTTGCCCTAGCTCCTCTCCTATAAATAGGACATCATGTAAACCCTTTCTCTTGTTGGTTATTTCAATATCATAAGGAAACTCTTGCACTTTTATTCTTCATATTTGATCTAATCAACCAAACTCTATTTCTCATCTCATTTCTATCAAATCTATACTTGTGTTTACAATATGGTGACCTAACAGGCGTTAGCCTTTAAAAGCTGACGGCGTCAGGTACTGATTCCAGAAAGAGTTTTTAAAATTTAGTTTTTCTGCCGGATTATAAAAATTGCAGCATCTTTAATTCCAGGAATCTGCAAAACTTTCATTCCACAAGCATTATATCCTTATATAGATTTTGGCGCCGATTTTACGCAAGGTTTGCCTAGATTGTTTTCTCAGGTTTAACAGGTTACATTGGACAAGAAGATGAACATGGAATCAAGTTCATGACATCAAGCTTTTGGCGTCGCTTCTTCAAATTTGTTTCTTTTTTCTGGATTTTTTTTTTCTTTTTTTTTTTTTTTTTTTTGCCCATACACTCTGCCTACTTATCCAAAATATACATTCATAGGGCCCCGGTTTCTTCCCTTAC
>LBNU01000328.1:12772-26548 GCA_014162995.1 Artemisia annua
GTTTGTGCCTCGGCTAGACAAAGATTACATTGGTGCAGTTGAGGACATCAATGATGAGGATAAGGAAAAAGGCATGAACTATGTTTGGGATAAGAGAAGCCTTTATTATAAAGATTGCTTGAGCCTAGGACCTAAATATAAAATTGACATGGAGATTGTTAGGAGGATTAGAGAGGCAATGGAGAGGCGAAACGGTAAAACGTAGAACCCGTGACTTTGAGTCTAGCTACAAGACTCGTTAATAAAGAAAAGCGCTTCTTGGGAGGCAACCCATGTTTTGTGTGTTTTTGTGTGTTTATTTGATTTTATTTGTTTCCGTATGTAAGTTATATTTCTTGTTATTGATTCATGCTTCAAACTAAAATTGTGAAAATGCTTTATTTTGTTTTTAACTTCGTCTTAACTACATATAAAGGTATTTTACAAAAGATAAGTGTAAGGGAAATCCAAATCGGTTTATAAGAACGAATGAACATGAATCATAACAATGAAATTAGCATACATATTAGTACTTGTTTGAGTCAAATGCTTGTATCGAGTCATAATGAATTTTTGCAAGAATTCCAGGAAGTAAGATCTATTTTTTCCAGAATTTTTCCCGGAAGCTTAACATGAGAATTCTGTCAGAACTTTCTGACGGCGTCAGGCTATAATTTTCTGCAATTTTTGAAAGTTTTGTATTTTTCCGGAAACCTAAAAAGTTTTGTCAATTCTTTAACCTATAATCTCCAGGAATTCTGCAATATATTCATTCCACAAGCATTATATCTTATTATATAGATTTTACCGCCGATTTTACGCGAGGTTGGCCTTTATCTTTTTCAGGTTAACAGGTTATTTTGGACAAGAAGACGTTTATTATTTCGGAAGGGAAGCTTTGAACGTTCGTCTATCTTGGAAGAAGATCTAACCATGTTACATCACTATCCACAACAAACGATTCAGGGGAGTATTTGATTTCATTCTTTCATCTTATTTACTTTTACGTCTTTTATTTGAACATTGGGGACAATGTTCGGTTTAAGTGTAAGGGGGGTAAATGAAAGCACCGTTGAGAATATACTTACGCTTGATGTTTTGCTTTGTTTGATAGTAAATTTGTAATAAAACCAAGAGAAATGTTTGTTAGGGCAATTTTAGCGCCAATTTAAAATTTTTTACAACATTTAGAAGTGAAACCTTGATCTTAATGAGCGTCTCATGGATAGGAAATTGTATGACTAGCACAAAACCGTACCACTAAAAAATTTTCCACCCCAAATATGTGAGGTTCGCCCCTAGAATTGGTAGGAAAAGCATCCATCTTTGGTGCTATGATGTGAGTACCGGTAGTATTTAGATTCTAGAACTTGCGTTAGGACCATCTCAAATCCACAAGTGAGACTACATTCGTGTAGTTAAGATTTACTACATGATAAGAGGCATTAGGATTAACCCATTGTTTTACACCCGTATATTTGTTATAATTACATTGACTTCATTGGTCAAGTAATTCTCCCACACCCTTTGCGTTGTATCCATTTTTGGTACACGATACCCCTAGTACACCCCTCCGAGCCTATCCTTTCGTTTCGACCTTTGAGCATCTTACTCAAAGTGAGAATTTGTTTACACCCCACTAAATGTACACCCAAATCGCCTTAGCCTACCTTGTATGCACCCACCTTTGGTGCATTATTGTGAAAACATTTGTTAAACCCTTAGTTAATTATCCGGTCAATTACATGGTTGCTAAGTTAAGTCATATCCTTGTACATATTGTTTTGGGACGATTGGGACTCATGGGTAAAGTACTAGTGTAATGAAGTAATGGGGAAGAACAACATTATTACCCCCATACGTGCTAAATATTTAAAAAGTACTCCAAGTTTTTCGATTATCTTAATTCGAGTCATTAGAATAGTGATTGTAAAGTTATGTAAAGATTCAAGTGTAAGGGGAATGCAAATCCCCTATGATGTATTATTTTGGATGGTAGGGCAAGAGTGTATGAAAAAAAAATCGAAAAATCAAGAAAAATACAAAAAAATATGAAAAAGAAAGAAGAAAAACATACGGACTACCATCCCGTTTCCTTTTATGTTCCTTTTTAGTTTTTGTTATTTCATTTTTAGACTAAGATTGAGTCGAGTCTTGACTTAAGCAACGATGTAGAGTGCATGTATTTGATCATGATAATTAACTCGCCACCACTAAAATACCCTTTATTCCAACCAAACCGTGTTATCATATCCCTACACCTTACGTTACAACCCTTTATAAAGCCCTCTTTGATAGTTTATCTTAGGTGCTTACGCCTAGTGGAGGAGTAATTGATCCTTTCCCAAGCCTATGGTAATCTATTTGCTATGACAGGTAGTGAGTGTTATTTTCCGTTTCCATTTATGAGATATAAACTTTATGACATTTGAGAGATGTGAGAATCCAAACACTATTTGTGAGGTGCTAGTGTATGATTTCCGTGCTTGTTATGATTAGGGTCTAATAACTATTTGTTGTAATTACTTTTATATTCGTGTTAAATGACCCCTAACTCATATTTTGATTGGAATAAAAGCTCATTTGCTTGAGGACAAGCAAATCTCAAGTGTAAGGGTATTTGATGAGACGAAAAGTGTTACGCTTTTAGGGGGTCATTTAAGCCCTAATTCGTATAAATGTGATCAAATATTGCCCTAAATCGTTCCTTTTGTCATTTTAGGTACTTTTGAGAGGAATTCTGGAAAACATGCATATTCGGACGTTTTTGGAGCATAAAAGTGAAGAAAACGACAAAGTCTCAAAAGATGAAGATTTACAACCTGACGGCGTCAGAAGTCACAAGGTGACGCCGTCAGAAAGCCTTGACAAAAGAGTGGAATCCAATTTTCAAATGACGGGCCAGAGGAAATTTTGGAATTAACACCTGACGCCGTCAGGTGTTAGGAAAAGTAGGCCGTCAGGTTATATTTTAAAGAGTGACGGCCCAGAAGGTTTTATAAGGTGACGGCGTCAGAAGTGGATCTAGGCCATCCGAGAAACCTAATGGCGGCGAGCTGACGGCGTCAGCCCTTATAACCTGACGCCGTCAGAGTGTAAAATCTATATATAGTTTTCTAATTTTCATTCATTAGTGTGGAACTTTGTGGAGAACTTTTAGGGCAAACCCTAAAGACGAATTTTCTGTACTTTTTAGGGTTTCCAACCCTTGGAACCCTCATGCTTAATTAAAGATAAGTCTTCACTTTAATTCAATCAATATGTCTATGTGTTGGTTGTCTATCTATCTTGTTTGTCTTTCAATTAACATGAGTAGCTAAATTCTCTAGTGTTTGCTTAGATCTAATGAAACCTTACTATTGATTATTGGTTAATTGGTGTGTGTTGTTGTTTGTTGGGATGATTGTCTCATCGATGTTAGGCTCAAGAAAACTGGCCAACCTCCTTTATGGTAACGTGCTTGAACGTCTTGGGAAACATGTAGTCGAGGCATACTAGGCTATTAAGGTAGTATTTAACGCATGAGCCACTGTTTACAATCCCTATGGTTGTGCCGTGCATGGCATAGGAGGAGATAAGAGCTCATAGAATTGGAGAGATATGTATGCCACTCCATAAGTTATTAGGAATACACCCTTCATCCACACAAGTAACACACATATCAATTAACCGGTAAAAGATAGTTAGGGAGTAATGAAATCTAAGTAAACACAATTTTCTCTATATTGTTTTCACAACCACAATAGTTTAGATATTTATTTATTTTAATTTGCATAAGTAGTAAACTTGGGTTAGTTGATTAACAACTAATTCCGCCCTTCTTCCAAAACCGAGATTTTAATTGCTTTCTAAAAAATATAAAAATACAAAAAGAATCTTCTTTCTACCTTTAGACCTATTAGAGTAGCTTTTCTATCCTAACGAACACTATTCCCTGTGAAAGAACGATCAATCCCCCGTACTTACCACTATCCTATACTACATCGGTCAGGTACACTGCCTGGTGGGGTTGTAAGCCTCTTGAGATCCCTCGAGAGGTAAAACCTGTTGTAAGGTCACAAAACCACGCATCAATCCTGCTTGGGCACACTCAAGGGTGGATGGTGTTCAGACCATGTAAGCGGAGGAGAGTCATTAAATGATACGCTACGAGTCCGGTTCCAACTGAAATTCGGCTTATCCTTCCATGCCTCATAATACTTGTCTGGTTCCCTAAATTTCTGGTCAACAATGGGCCAATTCTCCCTCGCCTTGTTGGTGCGTGAATAGGTGAATTCCTTAAAGGCTTCCTTGGGGAGTTCCATGTAGTTATGAGTGTCGTGAGGACCACTACATAATTCGCACGAGGAAGTGATTTTATTCACTTGGCTTGAAGGTTTAGGAGCTTCGTAGGATTTCATGAGAAACTTGACTTGGTCCTCAAGTTCTATGATCCTACGGTCTGAAGTGCTTGAGTTATTCGAAGGCAAAGATATTGCCTTGACCGTTTTATTTAAGGCCTCAAAAATCAGTAACATGTTCAAATCTGACCACATTTTCTCATATGTCCTTTTAAACTCATTTAAATCAATGGGCGATCACAAAACTCAGAATGATTTGAAAAATCTTTTTGATCCGGAGGAGAGAATGTATTTAAATACTGAATCTGATTTAAAATGTGGTGTTTTTGGACTAAATGTAAAGCTTCCCATATGTTGCTAAACTCTTGTATACCAATCACATTATTGAGGGGTGAGCAAAATGCTTGTGGTGATAAAAAGATTTGCATCTCACGGAGTGTGACTCAGATTGACTCATAATGACGAAACTGTATTCGAAAGGATTTATCCCAAGTAGAAACGTACCGTTTCGAGAAGCTCTTCTTAGATGAATTACTGAGGGCTAACTTCTTTTTAAGGAATTTTTAACAACTTCAAGTTTGTTATTAGGGGCTAGTTATCACCTAAAAGCTGATAAGGACCCCCTTTAAGGTATTTGCTATAGCAACACCATTGGACTCACTCAAGGAGCCAATGTCACTCCTTGCGATCCGACACCATCCGGTTGGTGCAAAGCGATGCGCATTCCATGACTTCGTTCCGAATATCCAAACAACATCTCAAGGAAATTTCCTCCAAAATCTAGATCCATAGACCTTGATTTTGCCAACTCCGACCGAAGACGACCAGATTGACAGTCTCTATCCAAATTCTCATCTAAGGACACATACAATGCTTGACGACTTCCCACAGGAGTCCATCACCCGTCTGGGATGATATCACAACTTGTTTCCTTGCTCAAATTTTCCCACCCGGGAGAAACTTACCAAGCTAAGGAATGAATCTTGGCGTTCAGACAACGCCAAGCAGCGAAACGCTCTACGAGCATGGACCTCGAAGTTCAAGGACTTACTCCAAAAGCCCCTCATCAGCATAGACCTTTGCTCCAGAGTCCAAATCTTCGATGACCATCAATCTTCCCACACAAGGAACCATTGAAACAAGCGCGGTGCAAGCTACGGTGATATAAGTGCGGAACAATCATTCGGTATCTCCTAGAAGATCGTGCTCTTTATGACAACGAAAGTGAACGATCCCCGTGGGAATTTGAATAAACGGTCAAATGGCAATAATCTTGCTTCGAATAATCAAGCACTTCAGACCGTAGATCATAGAACTTGAGGACCAAGTCAAGTTCTCTATGAAACTCCTACAGAGCCTCCTAAACCTTCCAGCCAATTCACTGCTGCTGGTGCACAAAGTTTAGAAAGGTGCAGAAATTTTGAGCAAATACGCTCCCCCTCAATTAATGACCCGTTTTCTATTTAAAGAGTTGTAGTCATTAAGTTGAGCGGCAAGGTATTTGTGAAAATTAAGTCCAATAGCCATCTTGTAAACCACAAAAACTCTCTTGAAGAATCATAGATGAGAGAGATTTTGGGATGAAAGAAGACTTCTCTTCTTTTACTAGAAATGATGCACTGAAACGTAGATCATTTCGAAGAAACATGGATATAAAGTAATCCATGCCCAGGTGAATGATACGTGGTTTTGTGACCTTACAACAGGTTTTACCTCTCAAGGGATCTCAAGAGGCTTACAACCCCACCAGGCAGTGTACCTGACCGATGTAGTATAGGATAGTGGTAAGTACGGGGGATTGATCGTTCTCTCACAGGGAATAGTGTTTGTTAGGACAGAAAAACTACTCTAATAGGTCTAAGGGTGAAGGAAGATTCTTTTTGTATTTTTATATTTTTAGGAAAAGCAAGTAAAATCTCGGTTTTGAAGGAGTGGGCGAAATTAGTTGCTAGTCAACTAACCCAAGATAACTACAATTACAAATAAAATAAAATATCTAAACTATTTGGTTGTGAAAACAATATGGAGAAAAGTTGTGTTTACTTAGACTTCATTACTCCCTAACTATCTTTTACCGGTTAATTGATATGTATGTTACTTGTGTGGATGAAGGGTGTATTCCTAATAACTCATGGAGTGGCATACATATCTCTCCAATTCTATGAGCTCTTATCTCCTCCTATGCCATGCACGGCACAACCATAGGGATTGTAAACAGTGGCTCATGCGTTAAATACTACCTTAATAGCCTAGTATGCCTTGGCTACATGTTTCCCAAGACGTTCAAGCACGTTACCATAAAGGAGGTTGGCCAGTTTTCTTGAGCCTAACATTGATGGAACAATCATCCCAACAAACAACAACACATCAATTAACCAATAATTAATAGTTAGGTTTCATTAGATCTAAGCAAACACAAGAAGAATTTAGCTACACATGTTAATTAAAAGACAAGCAAAAGAGATAATCAACCAACATATAGACATATTGATTGAATTAAAGTAAAGACTTATCTTTAATTAAGCATGAGGGTTCCAAGGGTTGGAAACCCTAAAAAGTACAGAAAATTCGTCTAGGGTTTGGTGCCAAAAGTTCTCCACAAAGTTCCCCACTCTAATGAATGAAAAATAGAAAACTATATATAGACTTTTACACTCAGACGGCGTCAGGTTATAGGGTCTGACGCCGTCAGCCCGCCGCCATNAAAAGACAAGCAAAAGAGATAATCAACCAACATATAGACATATTGATTGAATTAAAGTGAAGACTTATCTTTAATTAAGCATGAGGGTTCCAAGGGTTGGAAACCCTAAAAAGTACAGAAAATTCGTCTAGGGTTTGGTGCCAAAAGTTCTCCACAAAGTTCCCCACTCTAATGAATGAAAAATAGAAAACTATATATAGACTTTTACACTCAGACGGCGTCAGGTTATAGGGTCTGACGCCGTCAGCCCGCCGCCATTAGGTTTCTCGGATGGCCTAGATCCACTTCTGACTCCGTCACTCTTTGTTTCCTTCTGGGCCGTCACTCTTTAAAACATAACCTGACGGCCTACACCTATTAACACCTGACGGCGTCAGGTGTAAAATTCCCAAATCTTTCTGGCCCGTCATTTGTAAAATGGTTTCCACTCCTTTATCAAGGTTTGCTGACGGCGTCACCTTGTGACTCTGACGCCGTCAGGTAGTAATTCCAGCTTCTTTTGAGACTTTGTCGTTTTTTTCACTTTTATGCTCCAAAAACGTCCAAATATGCATGTTTTCCAGAATTCCTCTCAAAAGTACCTAAAATGACAAAAGGAACGATTTAGGGCAATATTTGATCACATTTATACTAATTAGGGCTTAAATTACCCCCTAAAAGTGTAACACTTTTCGTCTCATCAGTGAACTTCACCTAGTGAGAGGAACAACTGTCTTTTTGGCGACGTACCTTCCCCATATATACGAACGGGTTGCTATCTGAAGTAATAGCAAGCCATTAAGACATGTTTTAATTATTCATTTTTTAACTTCTGCTCGAGCTTCATTTATAGTTCCGTGCCATTATTGAATGACATTTCTAGAACCGTAAATGTTATCGATAAACAGAATGCATGCCTAAAGAAGAACTATTTTTGGTATTTTGTGTTTTTCAGATTTTTATGGTTTTTATAGGTTTTATATTTTTGTAATTTCTTTTTGATTTAATAAGATATATACAAGGATATGTGAAGCAAATCCATCACTCCTCACTTTCTTCCTGAAGACCTTTAAGTGTTTCTGGAGTAAGACTCTTCATTCCAAGACGCGGGAGAATGAATTGAAATTGTTCTCTCGGAAGTGCCTTAATGAAAATACCAGCCAGCTGAAACTCCGTCCTCACGAAATATAGTTCCACAACCCCCTTTTCAACTTGTTCCTTGATGAAGTGATGTCGAATAACAATGTGCTTCGATCTGGAGTGCTGGACATTGTTGCAGCAAAGAGCGATGGCACTTTTGTTGTCACAGTACATCAGAATCTTGTTGTAAACAAAGCCATAGTCCGATAGTTGAGATTTCATCCATAAGATTTGAGCACAAAACGAAGATATGGCAATGTATTCAGCCTCTGTGGAGGAGATCGATGTATTCATTTGCCTCCTTGAAGACCAGCTCACAAGTTATTATCCAAGAAATCGAGCACTACCCGACGTACTTCGACGAGGATCAAGACACCAAGCATGGTCAGCATCTGATTTTCCGAGTGAATAACGTAGGATCAACAACACCTTTGGAGAATTCGTTTGTCAGAAGAAGCTTAGACATCATGTCGTACCATGCCCTAGGCGCCTGCCTTAGGCCATCAGGAGCCCTTTTAAAATGGTAGACATGGGTAGGATGATTAGGATCCACAAATCCTTCTGGTTGACTGACATAAACAACATCATTCAGCTCGCCATAAAGAGATGTTGTTTTCACATCCACATGGTAGACCGTCATCTTCTGACTTGCAGATTTGGCGAGAAATATTCTGATAGCCTTTCTACAAGCAACCGATGAGATAGATTCCTTGTGATCAATGCCTTCTTCTTGACTATATCCCTTAGCAACCAGCCTTGCCTTATTTTTCAGAACGTCTTCTTGCTCATCAAGTTTCACTTTAAAGATCCACTTAAGAGCTATAATCATTGCACAGTCTGGAGGTAACACCAATTTCCATACTTCAAGTCGATCGAACTCGTGAATTTCTTCTTGCATCGCATTAATCCAATAGTTTTTTAGTGATAGCAGTCTTGAAATCTTTGGGTTCAACTTTGGATAGTACGAAAATTATAACAGCACCACAAGGCATTTGTAGCAAGTTGGCTTCGTGTGGACACTTGTCAAGAAGTATTCCCAAACATGTTCTCAAAAGGATGATCATTGCTCCATTTTTCAAAATTGTTCATGTGGTTGAGGGTTAGGAACTGATGTAGCTGTATTAAGATCTCCTGAAGAAGATGCCTCGTAAGAAGTTTTAGGAGCAAATGGGTTGTCGAACGGAACATCATTGGGAGGAGGAAATGAATTTACTTCAAAAGAATTGTCGACTGCAGTGCCTTGATGTACTGATGGAGATTGAAGATTTGACGATGATGGTGAATGACTTGCAGATTGAGCTTCTTGATCAATTAAAGTAGACACTGATAGACCACTTGAGTTATTCGGAACTAGAGCCGTGGCAACTGATGGTGTTGTTGTATCATCAGTAGGAGTCTCAAAGACCTGAACTGATTGGTTCAGAAGACAAAAGTTTAGACGCGAGTCCTGCACTGATGTGTACAGAAGCCATATGCTCAGTCAGCTCATCAAACGTGACATGAATTGTTTCCATGATTTGTCGGGTTCTTTTGTTGTAGATTCGGTAACCCTTTTTATCTGGTGCATAACCAACAAAGATCCCAATATCAGCTTTTGCCTTCAGCTTACCCAAGTCTTCACTATCGTTAGTGGGGTAACATAATGCACCAAACACACGTAGAAACCAAAGATCGGGTTTTCTATCATGCACCAGCTCATAGGGGGTTTTGCTGTGAAGAGGATGAATCAGTGATCGGTTTTGGGTGTAGCAAGCAGTTGCAATTGCCTCCGCCCAGAGGAACATTAGAGATTTAGCGAATATTAGCATGGTTCGAGCAGCCTCTACAAGGGTACGGTTTTGTCTTTCAACAACTCCATTCTGCTGAGGTGTTCGTGGAATACTCCTTTGATGAGTTATGCCAAGGTTTTCATAAAATTGAGTAAGTTGCTTGTTGACAAACTCAGTTCCATTGTCTGTGCGAATGAATCTGATAGTTTTATTGAGTCTAACTTGCAGCTGTTTGATAAGTCTAATGATGATCTCGGGTGTCTCATCCTTGGATCTCAAAAACTTTACCCATGTAAACCGAGAGTAATCGTCAACGACCACCAAAACATATCTCTTTCCATTAATGCTTTGTACTCTCATTGGTCCACACTGATCCATATGAAGGGTATGAAGAATTTCCATAATGGTGTTGATTGGTTTGGGTTTGTGTGTGTGTTTCTTGCTTTTACCCAGCTGACAGGCAGAACAAAGATGATCTTTTTCATATATCAGCCGGGGTATGCCTCGAACAAGATCCTTACGAGTGAGCTCATTGATGGTGCCGAAGTTCAAATGATTCAAACGACGATGCCATAACCATGATTTGTTCTTCGAGGCTTTAGATAACAAGCAGATAGGTGATGACCGCATCATGTCTTCAATAGATATGGTGTAGAGGTTTGTGCCACGGCTACCTTTCAGAAGATCCACACCATCTAATTCTCTAACAAAACATGTGTGTTTTCTGAAGGCGACCTCAAGATCGGAGTCACAAAATTGACCAACTAAAAATAGATTGTGCCCAAGTCCTTCTACATAATATACTCTAGAAATCACGCTGTCACCAAACACATAATCTCCATAACCCATTATAGCACCAAAATGATCATTCCCGAATCTAACAGTCCCGATAAACTTATTCACGAAATTTCTGAGCCGTGAGCGATCCCCAGTCATATGTTTTGAGCAGCCTGAGTCCAAATACCAAAGGACGATCTGTACGACCTGCATTTGAAAACAGACGAAAGAGGAGAATTTGCAATGCCGGATCCCCAATTTAAGTTGGGTTCCAGTTGGTTAGTGCAAACAAATTCTTGAGCCACTGAGACCTTAGGTGCATTCGTTTCAATGGTGCAGATTTCACTGGTAGATGCAAAGGGCCTAGTTAAAGGACATTGGGCCTCTAAAGGGAAAGTTCTACCAGTTGGCTTCCATTTCTTAATAGGCACTACTTTAGAGTTAGTTATCCTAGTTAAAGGGCACTGTTCTCCTAAAGTGAATTTCCTTCCAGTTGGCTTCCATTGATAACCAACATTGGCAAATATTTTTCATGTTTCTTTCCAAATTTGCTTAACTCGTTTAGCTCTCCAAACTTTCTTAACTGGGGTATTGTTGGATGAATTCAAAAATTTCTCAACACATATATCATGATCAGCCGAAATTAAGCATTCATTACATGTTTTGCAAAGTGAATTAGGGTTTGAATTATGATCCTTTTTGCTCAAATCCGACTTATTGTTCCTCATGTGGTCTTCTACTTTCTTCTTAGGAACACTTTTAGCTGGTGAAGTCTTATCATTCTTTATAATTTTCATAGGTTTTGACTCTCTAGCTTTAGTGTCACTATTAATTCCTATAGAAGGAATGATGGGAAACTTAGTCTTTTTCACTTCCAATTGCTGAACATGTTTTGATGTGTTGGGATCTGAAGTTTCCAAGGGTGCCTCAAAGGTTACATGCTTGTTCTTAGTCATTGAGGATGATGCAGCGAGCCTATCTTGCTTGTTGTCTATCTTAGGACATGTGCCAATGGCATATTCTAAGAGTTCCTGAGATCGTTTAGTGGGGAAGCAGGCATCTAGAATAGCACTATCCTGTGGTTTCACTTTCCTATCCTCTTCTACTATCTCACGAAGCATGTCAAGACTATCCTTAAGGTACGAGAGATATGCATAGTGAGCCGACCTATTGTTCCTAAGAGGAAGCGGAATATACACAGCATCAATTGCATACTTCTTACAAGAAAAAACCTTTTGAACAACATTATCACAAGTGATGATTGGCATTTTCCCTTTCACCTGAGTCTTTAGATTCTCAATCTCTTTAAGCAAAGAAGTTATCTTTTCATTGTTTTTATCACGTGTGATCTTAATTGAATCATATAACTCTTTGTAATGTTGTTTGACTTTTGAATTTTCTGCTCGAAAACAATCATTTTCATATTGCAGTTTGCTGATGATGTCTTGAAAGTGAAAATTCTGAGAATCTAGAGACTGTGGTTTATGGGTGTCAGTCACATCACTCTTATTAGACTTTAATTGGGCAATTTGAACCCTCAGTTTCCGAATCGTGTTAGTGTGAGCTTGAATATTTTCATCACGTTTGGCTAATTCAAAGTATGCATCAAATTCAGGAGCATCCGAAGATGTCTTGGCATTTGAGGTTTTAATTCTTTCTTCTAAATGTTGACACTTTAATTGCAAATTAAGATTATCAACCTCTAGTTTTGACAAATGCCTGACCATGTTATCATGGTCATCATTTTGAATTTTCTCACGCAATTTTAAATTCTCCCACTCAAGCTCAACAACACGATTCTGGAAAACATTCAATGCAATAGACATCTCATGAAATTGACAAGCAGATAAAGCAGAATCAGTAGCTGTATAAAATACATCTTGTGCATGACATCTAGCAATCAAATTCTCATTCGTGATGAGAATGTTTTTCTTTTCAATTTCACTACATTTAAGATCAATTGCAATTTGTTTTCCCTCATTTTCCATATTTTTAAACACTTCTTTCATTTCTTTCAATTCATTTTCAAGGGTTTTTTGCATACCCTCAAAGTGTTCTTTGATGAGTTTAAAAAATGGCATAACCTCAGTTAAATAGCACTCTTTTGTTTGTTCAAACCCCCTTTCCCCTTCAGTAATCCCCGTTGGTGTAATTCTCTTCTTACAAGTTTTATCAAAATCCGCAAACATTTGACACAGAACATAGATGCTAATAAGGGTTTTACATTTGGTGGGGAGAGTTAAAGGCACTAAACGCATTGGTGTATTGGGAGGGTACACCGTGGCAGCAGCTATTTTGCAAACGGTACGGGTTTCGCCCACAAGTCTTTCTGCTTTCATTTTTTCTAAGTCTATACTCCAAAATACTTGCTTTGGGGTTAACCTTTTTTGTGGGACAAAAATAGCTAATCGGTTATCATCAGAGTAATCATATTTGTACAGAATTTTGTCTGCAATACACAAGGGATCCTTTAATTTTTCAGCCAATTTCTCTCTAGTTATTCCTTCTATCTCATTGGTCTAATCAAATGACGTCACATCAGGAGGGGCATGACCAGGCTTAAGCATAACATTTGCATCATATAATGCAGGTTGGGCAATTCTAACGCTCCTAAGGCAATCAGATTTGGGTTCACCTACATCTTTTTCATTGTTTTCATCACACAACTTTTTATGCTTTAGAATCATTTGAGCAGTTTGAATGGTTTGGCCTTGCGTATACAACTTGTTTTCGAGCTTATTCTTCAACGTTTTAAGTCTGGAAAAATCATTTAAGATGTTAGGAATACGATTTTTGTATAAGAAAGATTCGGTCACCCCAGATATGATTAAGCATTGTTTAGCTCGTAGTAGTTACATTAGTTAGTAATACGTAGTTTAGAATTAGATTAGTTCGCGGAAGAAGGACGGGTCTTTACCCACTGTATACCTGATCCGCAGCCCAAGTGGCACGCCCAAGTGGCAAAACCCATGTATATAAACCCCTCTCCATCCTTGGAGAGGGTAAGCCTTCTCTCATAATTCTATTTTCTTTTTTTTGGTTTTCTCTCAAGGCTTCATCTCTTTCTCTCTCTAACTTTCTCTCTCTA
>LBNU01000330.1:0-10333 GCA_014162995.1 Artemisia annua
AAGGTGCATATTTGAAGATTTAACCCTTTTGGTCTAGCCAAACTTACCACCTACATAGTAATGTGTAAGGCATATGGGTATGAGCCCACACTAAATGTGCTTCGAGGCTTCCTTAACCTATGTCCCGGGGGAGATTGGTTGACACTTTCAAAAAGGAATGATGAAGATGTGCCCGTGCTGATCACCAAACCATTTACAAGTATAACCAATTAGAAAGGGAAATTCTTTTATGTAGAAGATACAATCATACTTCCGCAATATCCAACACTTTTGAATGAAGCATTCTGTTTTGATCGTAAGAAGTTCAACGATCCAATTCCTCTCAACGTTCGAGACGACCCACTCTACCACCGTCTTGCCAGACATCCCACTGATGTGCAAACATTTCCGGAGCCCATCCTCTTTATGGCTGGTCTTGTGGACCATTGGGAAGGATCTCCTTTATTGCCAGAAATCCATTGTGATGGCCAGAGTATGTATATGTAACTTAGCATAAATGAATAACATATCTGATTATATTTATGTATCAGTTTATATTGCAGTAATGGCGTTCAGGAACTTTGTCGTATCCGGTGGTGCAAAGGAAGCTAGCTTTATTCCCCAGGATCCTAGGGAATTTAGCTATGGGGTAGGTTCCCCTTCAACCTCAGTCAACAATAATGACGTGGATGCCATGGTGCTGGAACCAGTGACGATGAATGAGGAGGTGATTCCACTTAATGCTGAGGAAGTGCCTTTGGCAATCGAGGCTATTCCTGACGTGGAGATACTTTCCTCTGATGATGTCCCCATGCCGTATACTGNTAGCTTTATTCCCCAGGATCCTAGGGAATTTAGCTATGGGGTAGGTTCCCCTTCAACCTCAGTCAACAATAATGACGTGGATGCCATGGTGCTGGAACCAGTGACGATGAATGAGGAGGTGATTCCACTTAATGCTGAGGAAGTGCCTTTGGCAATCGAGGCTATTCCTGACGTGGAGATACTTTCCTCTGATGATGTCCCCATGCCGTATACTGGTACGTCTGGTATAGCTGATAGGGTTCGCGAAAGGAAAGGGACTGAGATGAAGGCTTCAAAGCCTCCAATCAAGAGAAAACTTGACATTCCCACTCTCCTATCCAGAGCTTCGAAGAATAAGAGCTCGCAAGATAAGGCTGTCATTGCCCATCCCTCCGAAGATTTGGATGATGAGGACATTCATGGTAAGCACTTTGTACGACTTACATACTACAAAATTCATTTAAAGCTTTTAACAACTCCGAATTCAACAATGTGTAGGTTTATCTAACACGAAGGAACTCCCCAACTCTCAAGCTTGCCACCGATTGGTTGAAGGTGTTATTCCAGGCCGCTAGAAGGGGACCCTTGACAATATGTCAATAGAGCAGCTGTGTGACCTACACGACAAAAGCTATACAAGGCAAGCTGTTCTAGATAACCATCTTAACAGCCGAACAAGGGAACTGATATAGACTGTTAAAAATGCTAAAGAAGAGTTAAATGTTGTTTTGGTTCGAGAAGAACATAGGGAGCAATTGATCACTGAGTTGAAGTCAAAATGTGACAGGGCTACGAAGGATGTTGAGAAGAATCCAGTTGTGCAAGATCTTCGATCCAATGCCATGAAGCTTGCCACTCGACTAAAGGAAGCTCAAGCTGAGTGTGGTAGGCTCAAAATGGAGGAGGCCAAAGCGATTGGACTAAAAGAGAGAGTATCTGTGCTTGAGTCGAAGTGTGCAAGTCTTATATCTGAAAAGAACAAACTCTTGGAGCAAAATACCAAATTGCAACAGGAGACAGATGCCCTGAACCTTCGATGTGAAGGTCTTCAGAAAGATAGGGAAAATGTGGTGGCAAAGGTTATTCCCTATATTGCTATGGAGTTGTATCATAGTGACGAGGTTGGACAAGTGGTGGGCAACTTAGTGAATGCTGCTATATTCCATGGGAAATGTACTACCCTGGAAGAGATTGCTGAGACTGGGGAACCTGTAATCTTATCGAAGGTTCCTTACTATCGTCCTTCGCATGAGAAGGAATATGATGTTGCCAGCAATGCATTTTCTACGGCAGACTTTCCCTTTCTTTCGAAGGTGACCAAAGATCCAAGAGCTTCCGTTGAGAAACTGTTGATGAAGAAGCCTAGTAGGATTCAGCCATCTTCTCCAAGTAGGAGGGCTTCCAGTGCGAGGCCTCCCTCTTATCAAGAAGATCCCCACTCATCAAAGAATGCATAAATGCTGCCTTATTGGCAATGATTTATTCGAAGGGTTTTTTATACCCTCCGAACATGTTTTATTTTTATTTCTTTGATTTTTAGGATGCTTGTTTTTATGTTATCTACTTGTCATGGGATATTTATTTATTTCATCCTTTCAATATATGTCTTTCTTCTCTCAACGTTATGTAATAACGTTAATGTACAACCTAAAGTTAACGTAGATGAGTATCCTTATTGTGTGTACTTTGAACCAAGAGTTTTGAGCAATCGTATAATTTAACTGCTGACAGAGGGTTGCGACCCACGCCATCTTTATCCTCATAGTCTTATGGCTTCGAATGCCAATAGACGTTTCAAGAAAGTCAATGTGAATTATGGTGGATGTCATGTACAAGACATAAATGTCATCCTTCGAACATTGAGACTTGTAATACTTGGCTGAATAAATCTTTGTTGTAAAGAAACGAAACAAGAGATTTATGGGAAATTCGTTATATCATTAATTGAGCAGGGAGGATTACATCATTTTATGAAATGAATACTAAGACGCCTACCATTAATGCTTCTTTCCCCGAATGAGAAGAATTCGATAAACTTGAGGTAAACAAACTTTCTGAAAGCTATAAGTCTTATATGTAAAACTTACGAAGGTTGGTGCCATTCCATGTCCTGTCAACTTCGTCCCCAAAGATTGTTGCCAACTTGTAGGCTCCGTTACCGTAGGCTTCCGCTACTACGTAAGGCCCTTCCCATGTTGGTCCCAACTTCCCTTGGTATTCGGCTTTGCTTGCGCTGTTAAGTCGAAGGACATACTCGCCTGGCTTGAAACTCGAGGGCCGAACCCTGCTGTTGTAGTATTTTTCCAACTTCTGCTTGTACGTAGCTTCTCTGATGGAGGCTATTTCTCTTCGCTCTTCGAGTAGATCTAGATTCTCCAGAAGCTTTTCTTCGTTTTTCGAGGCCTCGAAGTTCATAATGCGCTCCGTTTCCATGCTTATCTCTGAAGGGATGACAGCTTCTGTGCCGTAAGTAAGGCTGAAAGGTGTTTCCCCGTGACTCGACTTGGGATGTGTCCTATGTGCCCAGAGAACTTGGGGCAATTCGTCCACCCACCCTTGGTGACTTCGTCCCAGCCTTCTTTCGATTCCATTGATAATGTCTCTGTTGGTAACCTCCACTTGGCCATTACCTTGAGGGTGGTACACGGATGTGAACGACTGCTTTATTTTTAGACCATTGCAAAAAGTAGGAAATACCCCTTCAGCAAATTGCTTTCCATTGTCGGAGATGATAATATGAGGGACTCCGAAGCGGCAAACGATGTGTTCCCATACGAATTTCTCCATGTGTCTGCCCGTCACAGATGCCAAAGGTTTGGCTTCAACCCATTTGGTGAAGTAGTCGATAGCTACGACCAAAAACTTTACTCCTCCTGGTGCGACTGGCAGAGGTCCTACTATGTCAATTCCCCATTGGGAAAAAGGCCACGCGGATGTGACAGACGTCATATCTTGCTTAGGTAATCTTGGAACCTTCGAGTGGATCTGACACGCCTCGCATTTATGTATTATTTCCATTGCATCCCTATGCAATGATGGCCAGTAATACCCCAACTTCATAATTTTGGAGACAACGGAGCGGGGTCCTGCATGTAGACTGCACGATCCTTCATGGACTTCAGTGATTATGTTTGCAGCCTGCTTAGGTCCAACACAACGAAGCCATGGGGATAAGAAGGATCGTCTGTAGAGGTAGTCTCCTATTATCCTGTATTGAGGAGCTTTGACTCTGATTTTCCTTGCAAGCTTTGGATCTCCCGGTAGAATGCCGCTTATTAAGTACTCTCTTATCGGAGTCATCCAATTGGTTTCTTCCTCGGATATTACATCCGATACTTCCTTTCTTTGGATAGATCTGTCCGCTAACACCTCAACCAGGACTTCTTTTGTTAAGTGAGCGAAGTCCATGGAGGCTAACTTGCTTAATGCATCTGCCTTCTTGTTTTGGTTTCTTCGGAGAGTTCAATGGTGTAGGATTCAAATCCCTTTAGGATTTCTTTTGCTTTATCCAAATACTGTTTGATAGTGGACTGCCTTGCCTCATAGGAGCCTTTGATTTGATTAGCGACCATCTGCGAGTCAACAAAAATCGAAAGGTTGCGTACCTCCATGTCTTTGGCTAGGCGTAGGCCTGCTAACAAAGCTTCGTATTCAGCTTCGTTGTTAGTTGCCTCAAACACGAATCGCAGTGCATAAGTGTACTCTTTTCCTTCTGGGCTGATTAGCATCAACCCAGCCCCAGAGCCGTCGGAGCTTGAGGCTCCATCTGTGAATAACTTCCAGCTATCCTCTTTTTTCAAAGGCTTCTTCTTAGGAGGTTCCTTATCATTCCCTGGCCCGGAAGGAGTTTCAGCGAGGAAGTCTGCGAGTATTTGACCCTTAATGGAGTTTTGTCCCTTGTACTCTATTTCATGCTCCCCCAATTCGATGGCCCATTTAGATACCCTCCCCGACTTCTTGGGCTTCGATAGTATTTTTTTGATGGGCTTATCAGTTAGTACTGTGATTGGGTGAGCTTGAAAGTACCTTCGGAGGCGTCTCGCGGCGTGAACTAGAGCGAGAATTAGGTTTTCCAATTCTGGGTAATTTAATTCAGCCCCTTGCAAAACCCGACTGACAAAATAGATCGGAACTTGCCTCTTTTCTCTTTCTGCCAGGAGTACTGCGTTAATACTTTCATGTGACACTGCGATATACATATACAGTACTTCTCCATTAATTGGGGCTGTGAGTGTTGGTAGGATTTCCCTGAACTCCTTCAACTTTTGAAAGGCAGCTTCAGCTTCAACACTCCATTGAAAGGTTTTCTTATCCATGCATCCTTTAAGCGTCTTAAAGAACGGTAGTGATCGATCTGTACCCTTCGACAAAAACCTACTCAATGCTGCCAGTTTTCCGTTTAAGCTTTGTACCTCCTTCAATGTCTTTGGGGCTTGTAGATCAGTAATGGCTTTCACTTTTGAAGGGTTTGCTTTGATTCCTTGCTTTGTGATCAGGTGTCCCAGGAATTTCCCCTCTTCAACACCGAGCGAACATTTCTTCGGATTGAGTTTCATATTTATGGCTCTCAGCTGGTTGAAGGTTTCTTGAATGTCGGAGAGTAGGTCTTCCTCTGTCATACTCTTTATGACCATGTCGTCAACATATGCCTCCAAATTCCTTCCTATTTGCTTGTTGAAAGCCTTGTCTACCAGACGCTGGTAGGTTGCCCCTGCATTTTTTAAACCAAAGGGCATCTTCTTATAGCAATAGATGCCTTTTCCTGTGTAGAAGGCCGTTTTTTCCTCATCTTCTACTGCCATTTGTATCTGATGGTATCCCTTGTAAGCGTCTAAAAAACATTTTAGACGAAACCCTGATAAGGACTCTACCTTCTAATCTATTTCTGGGAGGGGGTAACAATCCTTTGGACATTCTTTATTAATGTCAGTAAAATCAACGCACATACGCCATCCTCCGTCACTTTTCTTTACCATAACTGGATTAGCTACCCACGTTTGGTACTTGACCTCTCTGAGTATACCCGCCTGTACTAACTCATCTACCTCTTTGCAGGCTGCGGCATTTCTCTCAGGCGCAAGGCTTCTGCGTTTTGTTTGATAGGTTCAACGTGCTTGAACTCATTGAGTTTGTGCTCCGTTCCGAAAGGATTGCCATAAGTTATGAGACTTCTCGGAACCCCTGTCATATCGGAGTATGTCCATGCGAAGATATCTTTGTTGTCCTTCAAGAGTTTTTTCAGGCTTGCCTTGAAGGTGGCAGGGAGTTGTTTTCCGATTACTACTGTTTGCTCCGGGTGGAGCTCGTGTATCACGATACGTTCTTCGGCGTCCCCGCAGCTCAAGATAGCCTTCGGAGGCTCCTGAGGATTTTCTTTAACCTTCTTTCCCGCCTCCGGCGTCCTTTTCTTGTTGTAATTGGATAGTACGGTTCCTATCCCATTGGCTGTTTGGAACTTGATTGCTGCATGTATGGTGGATACTACAATGCCCATCTTCTGCATGGCGGTTCTCCCTATCAACAGATTATAAGGTGAATCTGACCTTACGATTGCAAAGGTAAGGGTTTCCGTTCTTGCCAATCGGCCTTCACCAATGGTTATGTCTAGGGAAATTTCCCCTAGAGGCCACGAGTGTTCCCCCGAGAAGCCTACTAAAGGTATCTTCAAATCCACCCTTTGTGATCTTATGGAAGGTTTGAGTTTCAGGAAACAGTGTTCGTATATGATCTCACAAGAACTTCCACAGTCCATGTAGGCCCTATTAACTTCTCGGTTGAAGATGAGGACCTTTATGACTACAGGGTCATCTGAGGGAGGTTGACCCACTAGGGGTGGAAACGTCACTTCCCCAACATTGGGCGTTCCTTCCTCAATTTCTTTTCTTTTTTGACTCGTGCTTCCCCTGCAAACCATAAGGATTGGAGCCTCATGGACGTAGTCTTTAGTGTCGGCGACCTTTTCTTTTCCCTTTCTTATGCCTTTTATTAGATGTGTCAACTGTCCTGATTTGGCAACTTCCTCTAATTGCCTCGTCAATTCTCTGCAGCTGTTCGTTTCATGACCAAAATCCTCATGGAAGTGGCAGTATTTAGTCATATCCCGGTTCCTTCCGTTGCTCGTCATGCGAGGAGGGGGTTCGAAGGCCTTTGCTACCTTCTCAGTAGCCAAAATTTCCTTCGGGGACTTCGTCAGGCTTTCCCATACACCAGGGTTCGGACCCTTATTGTATGGAGTAAACCTGTTGTTGCTTTTGTGTTTGTTCTTCGATCCCTCCCACGAAGACGGCTTCGTTCCTTTATTGTACTCTGTCGGAGTCCCATTGGTAGCTACTTCTTTTGCCTCTATCCACGTGTATGTTTTTTTCATCAGGCCTTTGTAGGTTGCCGGAAGATCCGTGGATAAGAATTCCACAAGGTTCTGGTTGCGTAGGCCATGTACGAAGCCATAAATGCGTTGCTCTTCATATAAGCCCAAAATCTACAGAGTTTCGTCAGTGTACCTAGTAACGAAGTTTCTGGTGCTTTCGTTTTCTTTCTGCTTAATGTTGTGCACCGTGAGGTGCGTTCTTGTGAACTTCTTCTGTTGGCTGAAATGAGACCGAAACTTAGACTTCAAATCATCAAGGTTGATGATACTTCCCGGTTTTTGCCCATTCCACCAAATACGTGCTGAATCTCGGAGTGTATACGTAAACATATGACAGGCTACGGGCATGACCCACTTCTGCATCCTTATGGCTCCTTCGAACAAATGCAGGAAGTTATCTGGATCCCCCTTCCCATCGTAAGTACCTATATGTGAAGGCATCTTTAAACCATCCGGCAAGGGATAGTCTTCGATCCATCTTACAAATGGTTTCGTAGGGCCTGCGGGCTCTACGTATGAGTGGGTGTAAGGTGTTATGTTCGCGGGAACATTATGGTATGGATTATAAGGAGGGGGTACCCCTGAAGAGGGTTGGTTAGTGTAAAAAGGATAGGTTGTACCCGCATTCGGAGGATAACCATTATACATGGTATACGGAGGGTATATCAGGGGATGGTTATAGGGTACGGCAGTTTGTGAGGGATACTGATTTCCAGGTTGCCCATTCATGGAGGGATAAAGGTTTGGAGGATAACTTTGAGCTGGAAACTGGGGATATAGATCAATGGGAGGGAGACTTCCTCCTGTGTTGACTGAACGTGGGTTACCTCCCACACCAGATACATGGGAGGGCTGCAGCGGAATTCCTCCTTCGGTTCTCCCCAGATGTGCTGCTAGTAGTGGAGGTAGACTTACCTCCGTGATTTCCCTCTGCTAGCTCCTCCCATTAGAGCCCTCGGCAACAGTTCCTTCCCTCCTAGTGGGAGTTCTTTCGGGGACTCCCTCAAAGCCTACATTCCTTCCTCCAGCCCTTCGACCCGCAGGAGACCCAATACACAGGATGGGGTGATGATCCCTAGGGACCGAAGGCCTCGGTTCCATCTCGATCTCCTCGTCATATTCATCGCTGGAGTATTCCAACTCCCTTCGCATCTTCGTGTTTCTAACTTGCCTCCTTCGAGCCCTTAACAAGGACTCTAGCTCTTCGTAATTAGCATCGACAAAGGCGCGGCTAATGATGGGCTCTGGATTAGCTGATGTTGATGCATGGTGGTTGGGTGTTATTTCAGGGTGAGATCATGTGGTAAAGGTGGAGGTCGTGATTGGCGGAAGGTTGTTGATGTCAGTTACGGGTAAAGGAGTTAAAGACGAGAAACCCGGTGGGGGTGTAACCTATCTTTCTGGAATCATGCTGGAATAATAGCGAGTGTATTTGACTTGGTTATTTTACTTGAAAATAACGGGACTAATTGTAGTGCGTCCCACGGATGGCGCCACTGATTGTACAATAATTTGCACTACCAGGCCTTCGATGAGGATCAAAGGAAATGAGGGGTGTTGTGATTACGCCAAGCTTGGAGATAACCTGAAATAAGAAATACTAAAATACTACGTTAAGTGATTGCGCAGGGGTTGGACCTTGCGAACCACCTCCGGCGTGTGAATAAGTGATCGGTATGAGAGTTTAAGTGTAAATGTAGTAAAGTAAGGTGAGAGAGATTATATACCAGATTTGTCATCGTCCAGGACTATTTATAGGTGAAGAAAACGGTCCTGGAGAGTGGTCACACGTTTGAGAGAGATCATGGGGGCGTCCCATGATTTGTGGTAACCGCTAGGGTTTAGTGTCCCACTCCTCCTGGTTTAGCGGGGGAGCTAAAGAGAAAGAGGAGACGTGGGTAAGACTTGGTCTCACCAATATTTGGACTTGGCATCGTTCCATCCTTAAAACTTATCGAGAGATACCCCGAAGGGCTTAATCCTTCGATTGGCGAATTCCCACTTAGTAACTAGATCATTGATGATTAGTTTTACCTCAAAGAAAGTTTTAGGAGGCCAGCCAGAGCCTGCGATTATGTAGGTTTCGAGTAGACCCGAAGGGGAGTCCTTCGACCTACTCGGAGGGTACATCATCACTCGTCAACCTTTTCTGCGCTATATTCATTTAATGTTGTTTCTAAAACCACTATTTGACAACTTTTTGAATGTCAATCTCATTGGTCTTAAAACCGTGTCATGCATGATAACTTTATTAATTTCAAAACTTACATCCATAATAGCCTTAATATATAACACACCATATATATTTACTTTTTTAACTTTTTTGTGAGTTGATATAAATGAGTAATATGATCTAAAAGATGTAGATTAAACCACAATATCACAACTATGATAATTTAAAGCTATAAAACTCTGTTGCTTTGCATGAGCAATCACTTAGTATTAATTATGTCAATTTAAATTTCGTGATACTGTTTATCTTCTCGATCTCCAGTATACCCCCAAAAGGTCATGAACTTACTCACGTCAAAAAAACAATAGTATAGGAATTTTGCTCAATCAAATTACATTCTCGACCAGATGTTCCTTTAATAAGGTTACAAAAACTTCCCTTGATGACGTATAGTCTATATTCGGGTCACGAACCCGATTAATAAACATTACTAACACCCAAGCCCACCACGAGTGGGCTATCATAACAATGATTTGGACTACCATGATAACGGTTTGGGCTCACGAAAGCCCAAACCCAAATACATTATTTATGGTCTAGATAAGGATCTCTTATTTATGGGATAAAGATCCATAGACCAGATAAGCATTATATGCCGAAGAGTGAGGAACACGAAATCTACAAGGATTTAGTGCCTATATAAAGAATATCATAATTCTCGTTAAAGGTACGACTTACAACCCTAACTCTTCAAATATAACCTTAAAACCGATTACTTACTCTCACGCCTCCCACGATAAGCCTAACGGTGTTTGTTTGCTTTCTTAGTGCGCAGGTCTCGAGCATTAAGATCTGATTGGTACGAAAACAGGAACCCAAATAAGGAACGCCCAACTTTTGTATCAACAAGTGGCGCCATCCGTGGGACCCTACACTAAGAACTAGAATGACGAAACACAAAAACTTAGGCCAGCGGACTCCGCAGTTGGAAAAAACACGTGGTGACCCCA
>LBNU01000331.1:2557-16625 GCA_014162995.1 Artemisia annua
AAAAAAAAAGATAACTCATAAAATTTGTTTCTAAAATATTAATATGTTTGTATAATAAGTAGTTAACATCAGAATGTTTATACAATAAACCAATATACTCAAATGAAATTTAAACAATTTAAAAACGTGTGTTTCAATTTAAATATATCACCTTACTTAATTTGTATTTAAACTTCTTTCTACGAAGTATCAGCATGGAAGAACGATCAAATCGAGGAACATCAAAGCTGAGTACCGCTAAGGAAGCAAATCAAACGCGCACTTACTAATTACAACCACATGTACTAAAGGTTAAACGCATCTTTAAGTATATTTCATATGAAACATTTCTATTTGTAAAAGTTTAATAAAGCGAATTCCTTAGTTTAACACTTTAAGTTTTGCGACCAATGTTGACACACCTAATTAACCATTACCAAACTAATGCTACTTCATGGTAATCGAAGCCCGTGCATCGCACGGGCCAAACTGTCTCGTAATTTTAATAGGAAAGGAGTATTTAAAACAAAGGATATTTTATTGCAGAAATATAAACAACTAACTGAGAGAGAGGGAAAAAAAAACAAACAAACATTGTCTTTTTATGGATATACATCTCATGTCTGAGGAAAATGAAACTATTTATAGATATATATGTCGACTAGTTGATCATTCGACCATAATCTCAAAATGTAAACAAACCCGATATAGTCAATTATTCAGTTATGGGACGTGCTAAATATGTTCAGAGTATCTATTCACTTTAGCCATTTACTAGAGTAGGTGAATACCTATGCATAGCAATGAGATATTATATCTGCAAATAGTTATTGTTGTGAAATTGTGATTATGTGTTTCGTGTAACGTTTATAAAAAACTTACAATAATCAAAATGTAATTGAAAAAGGCTATAACATGCGAGAATTCAATTCAAATAAATAAGAGTAAATTTCAAAAATCGTCCCTGTGGTTTAACGGATTTGGTCCCTCGAAAGAATTTTTCTCGGGTCCTCTCCCCATGGTTTTTTACCCGTAACATGTTTGGTCCCTCTGGCTAACTGTCGTTAGTTTTTTCCGTTAGCTAACGACCGTTTGCAACAAACATTTGCACAGTTAGTCCTTTATACTAATGGCCGTTTATACTTAACACAAATTTTTTTTTAATTAAAAAAAATAAAAATAAAAAATTAGAAAATTGGTTTTCTTATTTTTTTTTTCTAAATATCTTTAAAATTTATACACGTTTTTATACACATTTCTATACACGTTTCATACACACGTTTTTATACACACATTTTTATACAAATTTTATACACGTTTTTATACACACGTTTTTATACACGATTTTATACACATACTTTTATACACACATTTTTATGTACACGTTTTTATACACTCATTTTTATACACGCGTTTTTACACACGTTTTTATACACACGTTTTTATATATACATTTTTATAAACACTTTTTTATACACACGTGTTTACATACGTTTTTATACACATGTTTTTATATACACATGTTTTTATACACACACTTTTTAAAACGTGTCTAAAACGTGTATAAGAATGTTTGTATAAATGTGTACGTGTGTAACAACGTGTATAAATGTGTACGTGTGTTCAAATGTGTAAAAAAATGTGTATAAAAACGCGTGTAAAAACGTGTGTAAACACATGTGTATAAAAAAAGTGTGTATAAAAATATGTATATAAAAATGTGTGTATAAAAATGTGTGTAAAAACGTGTGTATAAAAATGAGTGTATAAAAACGTGTATATAAAAACGTGTGTATAAATTTTAAAGATATTTAGAAAAAAAATTATAAGAAAACCAATTTTTTAATTTTTATTGATTTATTTTTGTTTTTAATTTTTTTAATTTAAAAAAAACAAAAAAAACAAAAAGAAACAAATTTTGTGTTAAGTATAAACGGCCGTTAGTATAAAGGACTAACGGTGCAAATATTTGTTGCAAACGATCGTTATCTAACGGAAAAAACTAACGAGAGTTAGCCAGAGGGACCAAACACGTTACGGGTAAAAAAACCACGGGGAGAGGATCCGAGAAAAATTCTTTCCAGGGACGAAATCTGTTAAACCCGTTAAACCACAGGGACGATTTTTGAAATTTACTCAATAAATAAATAATAAAACACTCATAGGGGCCCGCAATTTATCGGTTCGATAAAGGTGTCACCACCACCATTAAAGATACAAGAATGGGTGAGGTGGAGCTGTGTAGGTGGTGGTGGATGCCTATAATGGTGTTCCACACTCCAAAAGTGAGGTGATGGTAGTCCACCTTTCACCATAAAAACTAGCCTTAGAATCTTATTATTTATTTAAATACCCATAACAAAAAACGACAATAAGTTACATGTTTGGGTGAATATAACCGATCATGTTTACTCACAAACAAAATAATAGGACCTATAGCGGGACCCAATTAATCTTTTGTTTGTAAGAAAACATGACCGGTCATGTTCATCCAAACTTGAGAGGATTTCAATTCAAAGAAAATGATTGAGATCCTCTAAAGTTTGGAGAAACATGAACGATCGTGTTTCTTTACAAATAAAAGATTAGTTGGGTTTCATAGTAGGTCCTGTTATTTTGTTCGTGAGTAAATATGACCAGTCGTATTCATCCAAACTTTGAGAGGATATTAATTTAAAGAAAAAAGATTGAGATCCTCTAACTTTACATGATCTCAATCCTTTTTTATTACATTTAATTTTTCAGTAGAAGGTTTAAAATAGTTTGAAAAGTTGAGAAAAAAGAATTCCATGCTGGGTCTTGTCATTTGGGTCCAGCACTTAGGCAGCTGTCTTCTTGCACTTGATTGTGATGGTTTTCACTTATTAGTTGACATAGATATAGGCCATGGATGATGATGGATTTTACTTGTGATAACTTGACCGGATCTAATATAAAGTGAGATAATTTGCACACTTTAAAATGTTATTTGCTCAGTTTATATACAAATAGTTAAAGTTAGGGGTGTGCATCGGGCTAGAACCCGACCCGTCCCGACGAAGCCCGAATCCCGACAATCTTGAAAATCCTAACCGAATCCCGACCCGAGTCTNTTGAGAGGATATTAATTTAAAGAAAAAAGATTGAGATCCTCTAACTTTACATGATCTCAATCCTTTTTTATTACATTTAATTTTTCAATAGAAGGTTTAAAATAGTTAGAAAAGTTGAGAAAAAAGAATTCCATGCTAGGTCTTGTCATTTGGGTCCAGCACTTAGGCAGCTGTCTTCTTGCACTTGATTGTGATGGTTTTCACTTATTAGTTGACATAGATATAGGCCATGGATGATGATGGATTTTACTTGTGATAACTTGACCGGATCTAATATAAAGTGAGATAATTTGCACACTTTAAAATGTTATTTGCTCAGTTTATATACAAATAGTTAAAGTTAGGGGTGTGCATCGGGCTAGAACCCGACCCGTCCCGACGAAGCCCGAATCCCGACAATCTTGAAAATCCTAACCGAATCCCGACCCGAGTCTAGCCCGAATCGTCCCGAATCCCGTCCCGAGTCCCGAAACAAAACCGATTTGTATGGTTTTTCATTGTAATCCCGACTTCATCCCGACTCCCGACCCGAATCCCGACAAGCTGAAAAACCCAAACCGAGTCCCGACCCGAGTATGGTCGGTTCGGGATTCGGGACGATTCGGGACGTCGGGATCGGGACGGTTTTCGGGTGTCGGTCGGGTTTTGATCAGCCCTAGTTAAAGTAGATTGTTAATAATGTACAAGTATTTATGCATAAAAAGAATGTCTCAATTAATTATGAAAGTGTGCAAATAAATTTTCTAATATAAATGTAATCAATATCAGAAGTAACATAAGACCATCCGCAACAAGAGACTTAAGACCGAGTCTTTCCCTAATGAAGACGTGTCTTCATTGTTATAGTCTCCCCACATCACGTGTTTTGGAAGGTAAAAATCGAAGATCCGTTCTTTCAGACGACCGAGTCGTGAGAGGTTTGTTTTGTGTGTGTGTGTGTGTTTATTAAATGGTTATGTGTGGTATATTTTAGTGGTGTAGTTGGTTGTCTTATTACACAACATTGTGAGTGATTGATGAAGTTTGTTGTAGAAAAAGAAAGTTGAAGTGACAATTTCTTGCACACAATCTAAGAAAAGTAAATATATAACTATATAACACCACTACATAATATGTTTCTTTATTAGGCTTGAACTAACTGACTATAGAAGTATAAAAAGCAGCTGTTAAAGATATTATAGTCTCCTTTCTTTAGTCAAAACATAATCGATATAGCACACGTTAATTGTCTTGTAATGCAAAATTTCAATAAGAAAAGATACGAAGTATTTACATGCAAAATGTTCCATCAGAAAATATCCGAATCCATAATATAATGAGGCGTTTGGTTCGTAAATTTAAAATCCTAAACTTTCAAAATTTTAGACATTTCAATGTATGAAGAATTTCAAATTCTGAAATTTAGAATGCCGTCACATTTTTGGCAGGGCTGTTTTTGAGGGTGTGCAAATTGGCGACTGCTCAGGGCTTTAAAAATTTTTGGAAGCCCCAAAATTTATCCCATTAACAATTATATGCATGTGTACATATATTTTTCATAAAGAAAAAATATATTTAGACGAGAAAATATATTAAATAAGTACTATATGTCAAATGTTTAGATAACTAATTGCATTATATCTTATGACTTAGAATCAAATGAGAAGAAATCTTAAAATGAGAAAAATGAGAAATAACTATAACCACAAATTATAGATGCATCGACATGAATTAGATGCATCCCTAATTTTTAGATGCACCATAATATATTTTCTATCAAAAAATTAGATGCATATACATATATTAGATGCATTTCATCAAGTTAGGCGAATCTTATGTATTTTTTGTCACCTACGGGTCAAATTTGCTACTAGTACTACTTTGTATCGTTTTCACTTCATCATCACTTTCGAAACTAATTGGGATGCATATAAATTAATAGAGACACAAGTTAAATGCACGCCTTGTGACAAGAGTTTTTACTCATACTTAAGTAATTGATTGTGGTTAAATCTTTCTTTCTACGAGCATTAATTATATAACAATGACTAATTGACATACTTCTTTAATTTCATTAATATGAAGTATGGCAATTGGATGTCAAACTCTTCTTGAATGATTACCGTTGCGAGGATGGTGAGTAATCAAAGGGTTTACAAATCCTAATAATCTTTAGAAAGTGTACAAAATGCAACAATCCAAGTATGGATCAAAGCACACATCTAGGCATTGAGTCTTAAGTTTAATTATTAAATCAATTATTTGATTTTGATTAAAACCAAGATAACTCTTGAGTACACCTGAGAGCTAGTGGGAGCACTATGTTAGTTTTCTTAAATCACATATGTTGTATAACATGTTGGAAGCAACATTTCATCTAAGCTAGATGTTAATCCTTAACATTAAATGAAACTTTACTTGAGGATTTAGGAAATAAAGTATATAACCTTGTTATGTACGTTTATTAGAATAAGCATATGCGGTCAATAAGTCCAACACAGTATGACATACATTTGTAATCAATTGTAAGGGTGTAAAGTCTTATACCTTGGTGATTAAGCCTAGATGGGTGAAGGTCTAGTTGAGGTTTGTTACTTGCGCGGGCAAGTTCTTTGTTGTCTTAGTGGAAAGTCGACTCATGAAATTCCAGTGGGTGGTTACCGAGGGTGGAATACCGTTAAGAGTAGCTTTTTTAGTGAGCGCCGGTGTTTGTGCATATCGGTAGAGTGAAATTGTAACGGTTTGTAATCCACCATAAGGATTATACTTAGTAATAGTATCAGCTTCGTGGATTCACAATTAGACGTACGAATGATATAAACCCTCATCCCGAACCAGTATATATCGTGGTGTCTATCTCTTTCTCTCCATCTCCACTACTTTTATATTGTGGTGTATACTTACACACTCTTTGAGACTTGAAGTTGTTAAGCTTTTTATCTTCTTCCACCCCAACAACCCACCACTAACCCCATTCATCACCACCTCAATGCCCACCATCATCATCATCATTACCTTCGACCACATCATTAAATATCACAATTTGTTTGCAAAATTACATCAAAATAATAGTTTGTGGTTTTGATAAATTTAGTAATTTACATTATTTACTATAAGTTTGCAAATGTACATCAAAAAAAGAATTTTGGTACCTCATGTCCCATCACTTTGTATATCTATGTTACACTTAGTGATGTCGGTTCATTGTTGGGAAAAAATCAAAAATCGTGCACACATATTGAAAAAAAATCAAAAATCATGCACACCACATTGAAGTAGGTAACGAGTGTTGGTGGTTAAGACGGTAGATGGTGGTGGCAGTGTAGTATTTATGGCAGTGAATAGTGGTGGTGCATGTGTCATGTGTTAGAAGAGGTGAAGAAGAAAAAGAGGATGAGGGAGAAAGAAGATGAGAGTGCTTAGGTTAATGTGTGGTTGCATGTGTTAGTAGGTATTTGGTAAGCTAAATAAGGGTAAGCAATCGAGTATCAAGTCGTCGGTTGAGCATCTACAAGTTGCACAAGCATTGTTCGAGAAATTTTTGGCAAAAAAGACAAAAAGTTTGTGAGTTGGAGATTTTGTAAGATTTTGTGGGTCACTTTAATCATTCAACGCAACAGAGTCTTGTACTTGCAATAGACATGTGTCAAAAACTGGTTGAAGTTGTAGGTCGCATGATTGAGTATGGTCATTTTTGAACGATGGGTTTTTGTGTTTACTAAGTTGTGGACCTATTGGGCTCAATTAGACTATTTTTGGCATTTTCTCTATATATAAAATCTTCAACGTACGTATCTCATCATATTTTTATTAAAACTTTACGTTAGAAAAGAACACAAAAAATTTCGGCCGTCGCGATAATTTGTTTTGTGGGACTAAAAATTGGTCAACATAAGTAGGCTTGACTTCTAGGTCATCATTTTGTGGGCGACATGGAAAAAAAAAGAAGCAAAAATAAAATGCATATCCAATTATACTTATCAACACGTATGCATGTCTCTATCTCTTCAGTTCCGGTAAGTTGCTTATCACCTTCCCAACACTCTAACCCCACTTCATTTCACTTTCGTCCTCGCTTTATATTACTCTCAAGTATCTTTTATAATGTTACTTGAGCTCATACAAGTGGTTAATGTTATAGATTTTATATACTCGTGTTAGCCAGATTTTTTGAATTTAATGAAACACTTTTGTAGTTTTTCGGATCTTCAGATCTGCCGGCCAACAATAGTTTCTACCAAAAGCTTAGCTTTGCTGTCTAACGTTTATGCATATTGTGTAAGATAAATATGGATCAAAGGGTTGAGAATAAGTATCAACCGGGACGAGCATGTGATGAATTCATAGCGCATATAGATAAAATTTATAGAAATAGATAAAATAAAACGAAAAATATACGTAAAAAGTTAAAAATACTTGAAAAAAATAAGAACTTTTTGAAACATTCTAAAATTTTTCTCTAGAACAGAACAGAAGAAGTTGGCGTATAAATAAATTGTGAAAGAATTTTTCTAGTTTTGAGTTTCTACTAGATTGGCGATAATCCGCCGCGTTGCAGACGGGCCTTTTTTTTTGCCGAGATAGGTTTCTATAAATAAGGCAGAATGTTTTGGACGTTGTAATACGCACCCGAGATAGTTTTCTAAAAGTAAGGCAAAATGTTTTGCCCGTTGTAATACGAACCCGAGATAGTTTTCAAAAAATAAGGCAAAATGTTTTGGACGTTGTAATAACATTGTCATACAGAAGCACTTTTGAACAAAAGGTTTAGATCTGGTGCATTTGCAAATATAAAACGACTACATGATCTTACTTGAATACAACGCTGAATAAGAACCAATAACACTGCATATGTCCATGTTCTTCACTTGTGCAATACACTCTTTTTTGGGGCTTTTTTCTGTATGTTCCTGCAAACCAAAGACACAATAATACCATAGCATAGTTAGTAACATTTAATATTACAGTGAAGCTTGTATCTTAGAGATTGAAATTAAGTTATTGCAAATATGAAGTAGATGCAACTGTGAAAATGAAATTGAATTGAGATTTTATGGCAACAATGTAGCTCATGGCCTGTTTAATTTATCTTCATTAATATCTTAGAACACACCAATCAAAGTACGAACATTCATCCTCTCATTTATAACAAAAGGAGCAAAAACATAAATTCTATGCAACATACCTGTTCATCATAAGAAGTTTGCAACCTTTGTTTTTGTACCTTTCAGCGTCAACTTTACTCATCAAAACCCCACTCTTCAACTCCCTCAACTCGGTCGCAGCCTCAGCAAACCTAGGCATTAGTTCAGTACTTCTAACATCCCAAGGAGCATAACCCAACTCAACTGTAACTCTATTCCGTAGCTTTTCCAGCTCAATATTGTCGTACCTGTATGTGCGCACATTTTGTATGACCGGTGGTGCCACCAGCTGGTTATACCTGTAAAGTTTTTTTCCGTCAGATTTACAGTTTCTATATCTATGACTTTTATATTTTTATGGGTTATTCAGAAGTTACATGCTTAGTATGAAATCCATTTCTGGAATTTCTGGGTTTAGATAGTGGTAGGTCGCTGGCGTGCTCGAGAGTTGCAATCCTGCAATCAGTGCCACGTTTATTAAGAAGAATTATCTTTTACTTTTTTAAACGCATGTATATGACACTTGTCTTACCTGTATGTTTTAATCCAACAGGAACTGAGCGCAATGACCGTTGGCTTAGCCGCCCTTTCGTACTCATCAACATCGAAGCCCCTAGCCTTTTCATTCCAAAGAGTGAATCTCACACTATCTCCTCTGCATTTAGAAAAAAAAGCCTGGTTAGTTGTGTAGTAACAGAATATTGTAAGAGACAAAGACAAAATGACATAAACGAAGGTTACTCTAGGTTTCGTAGCAAGATATCCGTCCAGACAACCATTTTTTGAGTTGCGTTTCCAGCATCGCGTACGTCTCCAACATATGAAACGCACCCTATGTAATCTGCAATTAGGGAATGTGAAGTGAGAAAGGGTATTGGAAGTGTGTTGATGGTAGCGGTTACATTCACCTGTTAGTATTGCATTGTTGTCGTCAGCACGTGAGCCTAATTGGTTGTATGCTGCGAAATTGAAGTGGTGTGCTGGAAACCCGCTCCCAGAAAATGGTTGAACGTTGGTCAACCTTCCAAATATCAGTGTAAGACGGTTAGGCAAGGTCTGCATCGACTTTTTTGTATCCAGTAACCCAAATCCAGTGATTGCATATGTTCCATTTATCTGAAGGGTGTTATCGAAACGGATCCTGTCGCGCGCCTCCACATTTGCCTGTATCGCCCTCCCTGTAACATAGCCAATGACTGAAAAGAACAACCGACAATGATCTAATATATACTTTGATAGATTATTCGATGCAATCTTACTTGTCGATCGAGTAATATAAAGCTTAGTGTTGGCTGCCTTGCTCCCTCGTGGATGTCACTGTCCACTTACGCTACACTTTGACACGTAGGGCTTTGCCTATGTCTGACGGCTTCAAATTGGGTACTCCAACGCTTTCACTAATGACCTTTTTCCCACAGATTTTGCTGTGTTCGCTAGTGCATTGCTACTCGACATCTTCCTGTGGAATAATAAATAAACGGAGTGTGTTAATATACATAATAGCATATAATTGGTTAACGAATTCAGCAAGTAACAAAAGCATACAGCATAGAGAATGCAAAGTCTATTAAAGAAAACGGTAGATAATATTGTATCATGCTGGGATGCAGACTAGTACGATTTTACCTTGGAGCGGAAAATAGATTGATATTACATGTGAGTCGATACATGAACAGTCTCTTTGTGAACAGGCATGGTCACTTTCGGGTGCTCAAACACTGAGTGGGTTTAATAGACTATTCTACCAATATGGAAACAATAATGATCAAATAAAAACTTACCACAAACTGAACCGTGTCAAGACTTTCATCGAACCCTTGGAAACCCACTTCCCAATTCACCTTCAAGTCCAAACACCTAACGCCATCCGAATATGTTAAACCCATAACAGTCATCACAGCCGGTTACCATTCCCGTATGTGTACATTACTTATCCCATCATCAATCAAAACCTTTCCAAATGTTCAAGACAACACTGCACATCAGTGCCTGCATTTTGCCTTCATCCAAACCCATTCCTTCATAACCCGTAGCAGCTCAGTTATTGAGTGAATCAGGCCTGCAAAATAACTACAATAAGTTGCATGACACCAATCACAAAACATAAGAAACGCTACCATTTCAATTTGAATATCCCAAAGTGATTCAGGTGTTTCACTTGCTAAGGTTATACACCACCACCAAACGGCTTAGTTACCTACATACCTATCAATCACGCACAACACCTACATACCTACCATTCATAAAAAAAAATCAGAAATGCACTTAAAAGTTTTAGCAACATACCTCCTTCACTTTCAGACTTGTGTTCCTCATCATTGCGTCAAAATCCTCAGCCGCCTCCTTCTCTTCCTTGTCCTTTCTTCTCACAGCTTATATTCATTGCAACAAACCTATAATCAATGATTCAAAAATTAAAAAAAGAATACTTGTAATAGTTTAATCAATCGCACCCCTGAAATTTACATATAAAAAGTATTGATTTTGTAGCAGCAAGCATCGTATTTGTCCAAAAGTGATTATATAATCAGGAAGGTAGCTGTAGTTTGGCTACTTAGATAGTAATTCGTGAATAGACTATAGCACTTCATGTATAAGCATGGACAGAACAAAATGGTGAACGCTGAGTAGCAAATGTTTTATAAAGAAACGTCACCTTCCTGAGGAGAATAGCAATATCAGGTTGGTCTCTTCAATTGACTGGCCACCGAACTCTAAACATCTCACATTATGTCTAATGTTCCTCGCACGTGCATCGCTCCTTCATGGGAACTTCTTCATTCTCCATCTTGCAAACAAAACTTAGAAAATTACACCCTAAATAAATAATTTATAAATACATTTTTCATTTAAGCATTTCATCAAACACTTGGTGTGAAACCAATTTCCTTCATAAATTTTGTGACTACATATCGAAAGTGCTTATTTCTTAATAACGAATTTAGCATAAACAACTCCTAAAATTGAAGTTTCATAACAGTTGAAATGTTGAGTTTGCCACATAATCAAAAGTTACAATTAACCTACCTAATAAAAAAAAAGTTCAAAAAAGTTTAAACTTACACATATACTTGCTAATAGTTTCTGGTACATGTACAACAAACACACATCTTCAATCTTGAATCTTATAATATTCCTCATATGCTAATAGCTCGATCTGATTTGATTTTAGTACATGTATAATAATCAAGGCGGTAGGTGGGATGAAACCCCAAAACTGAAACTGTAACTCTCGCGGATCAATTATCTGATTCGATTGTGTTTGTCTGTGTGTGAGAGTTTTGATACTATGTGTGTAATAATGAAGATTGATGTGGAAGATTCGGGAGTGTTATTATCGCACAAACGGGCTGGGAAACAGGCCATGAGGGGCACAAAAAAGGGCCAAGTGGGCTAACCGCTGGTCCAGCGTTTTTGGCGGGAAAATAGCTACTAAAACGGCGAAGTTTGAAGAAGTATTAATATAAACTTATAATGTGTTTTTTTATAGCACAAAAAGCGGAGTTTTAATGCACAAAACTATTTTGATATACAAAATGTTTAGCTTGTTATATTTTGATGCACAATAAAAGTTTGATACATACACTAAGTTGGATGCAAAAATGTTATTTTGATGCACAAAATATCGATTTACAAAATTTTAATGCATAAATGTTTTTTTTCATAATTTTTTGCATCAAAACTATACGCTTTTGAAAAGACTTATTTCATAATTTTTGTATCAACCAACATCCTTCGTCTTGTCGATTTTTTTTTTTTGAATAATCTTTTGAAAACTTTTGTTAATCTTTTCTTTTTCTTATTGTCATGAATATTTGTTTTTCATTTTAACACCACCCAGTACTTATAGTTTACCTCTATAGGAAAAATATATATACTATGTAAGTTGGAAACTCTTGGACTTTACCTCTATAGGAAAATACATATATAAGACTAAGTGTAATGGTCGATCATCAACTTGGTCTCCATGTTGGTCCACCCAAAAAACCGACGCATCCCTCCAATGTACACACCTCAAAAAGGAGGCGTCTAAACTCAAAAAAATAAATAAATAANTAGAACAGAACAGAAGAAGTTGGCGTATAAATAAATTGTTAAAGAATTTTTCTAGTTTTGAGTTTCTATGTGTTTTTTTATAGCACAAAAAGCGGAGTTTTAATGCACAAAACTATTTTGATATACAAAATGTTTAGCTTGTTATATTTTGATGCACAATAAAAGTTTGATACATACACTAAGTTGGATGCAAAAATGTTATTTTGGTGCACAAAATATCGATTTACAAAATTTTAATACATAAAAGGTTTTTTTTTTCTTAATTTTTTGCATCAAAACTATATGCTTTTGAAAATACTTATTTGTATCAACTAACATCCTTCGTCTTATCGATTTTCTTTTTTTTTTTTTTTTTTTTTTTTTTTTTTTTTTTTTTTTTAATTTTTTTAAAACTTTTTTTTTTTTTAATTTTTTTTTTTTTTTTTTTTTTTGAATTTGTTTTTCATTTAAACACCACCCAGTACTTATAGTTTACCTCTATAGGAAAAATACATATACTATGTAAGTTGGAAACTCTTGGACTTTACCTCTATAGGAAAATACATATATAAGACTAAGTGTAATGGTCGATCATCAACTTGGTCTCCATGTTGGTCGACCCAAAAAACCGACCCATCCCTCCAATGTACACACCTCAAAAAGGAGGCGTCTAAACTCAAATAAATAAATAAATAAATCGGTTGATTATGTGACCGACTTAGTGTGAGGATCTTTGTATGTTTGGATATTTATTTAATGTATTTCTATAAGACATTATTTTTTATTTATTTATTTTTTTTAATCTTTTATCTTCGGTTTATGTATCATATTAAGTTAATCATAAATCTGTATTAAATAGTAAAAACTGATATGATAGTGGTGTCACCAATCTTTTAACGATCACTATTACACTTAGCCTAAGCGTGTAAGAATATTGGTCGTCATATTAAAAGACAAACAAAAGCATACATGAGTTTTCGAATACTTTAGAAAGAATATCCGTCGTAAATATTAGAAAAAGAAGACAGATAAAAAAATGGTTAATAAGCACAAATATATATCAAAGAGTCTTTAGTGGCCGGGCTGGCTGCTTATCATAATCAACTTGTTATCACTAGAAACACTGTATGCGCCACTATCAAGTTGCAAATATCCCAAAGATTTTTGTCTCATGCTGATGGATGACTATATAATATTTTTTTGAAGATTAAAGTATATTGGTCATGAAATCATATGTTATTGGTCCCTTTCTGAATATTAACATTGTACAATAAAGTTGCTACTAAATTGAATATTTTGTATTGCCACTCAAAGAGCATCCTGATGCAACAATTACTTAAGATTTTCTAACTTATTTTTCAACTCAACCTATTTTTAACTCTCGCATACCAAGTTTTCAATAATAACAACCTTATCTGAGTTCCTCTTTTGTCGATAACGGGTACTTTTGTAGTTTTGTGGTCCGTGTTAGAGATCACTAACATTCGCGAAGAGGATGTTCTCGACTAACAGATGCTTGAAGGATTTTGTGGCTTAAGTTTGAGGTTTCTTAAAGTTTGACAAGATGTTGCATGTCGTATGAGGTTTACAACAACCATTGTTTTTTTGTTTTTTTTTTTGGTGCAAAATGGTGAATATTATATTAACTCCAATGAATGTACATCATAAGAATAGAGATAAAGATTTGGACATCTCCCAAATCTTATACAAAACAACAATACAGAACCTACACTATACAAACCTGACACGCTCCATACTATTCAGATAACACACTTTTCATATATCTATTTTTATCTGATATTACACTGACTGATTCAAGCAAAACTTCACAGTAACCTC
>LBNU01000331.1:21746-68509 GCA_014162995.1 Artemisia annua
TGTTCCTATGAGATCTTTTGATGAATCTCTTGGCTCTAGACTCAATAAGTGCACATTCAGTCATCGGAGGAATGGAGCAGAGTACCTCCTTTTTCAATATCAACACACTCGGAATGAGTGGTCAATAGATTATGCAGGGTTCTCCGTGAGAATGAAACAAGTATCTTTTGAGAGATACCCGAGTGGCTAGAAGGTTTAAGTGCAGTGCGTCACTGGGTCCATGACGTATTGTCTTCAATACCAATGTCACCTTAGTAACAATCAGTAGCAAATGAATTAAACCCGGTGTCTGACCTATGGTTGAACATATGGAGGGCTCATTTCTTTTCACCCTTTCTCATTTCATTTCTTTTTCATTCTTCAACCCCTTCTTTCCCTTTCATTCTTTACTCCTTCTTTTAATCATACCTAAGGACTTCTAATTCTATCTATTGGAATTGTCCTTGGGTAGATCCCTCCGGCTCTGGCGGATCATAGGACGGTTTTTCCTAACCTTAGTCACCTTATAACACCATGACTATCCTATTGTTGCCATAAACCTTTTACTTGAAAATCTCTCAAAGTGTTTATGATAATAAAACACATTTTTGTTAACACATTGAGAGTTTTGCACTTTTGAAATACTCCCCCTTCACATGTGCTCATGAGCTGTTAAGATAAATTTGCACATGTTGGGTAGAGTTGGCACTTTTTGAATAGATCCACTCTTAATAGACATATACCCGAGGGACACGTTTACGTTGCTTAGTTAAAGGGATCCATTATCAGCTTTTAGGTGACAACTAGCCCTAATAACTAACTTGATGTTGTTAACATTCCTAAAAAGGAAGTTAGACCCGTCATGGTAAACATCTAATTAAGAGTTTCTCGAAATGGTACTTTTCTACTTGGATAAATCCTTTCGAATACTAACATTTTGTTTCGTCAATTCGAGAGTCAATTCTGAGTCTAGTATAAGACTTTTATGTCTTTACTTACGAGCTCGAGATTCTGCCACAACTTTTGAACATTTTTGATCACATTTAATCACGTCTTCTCCCCCTCAAAAATAGCATACCGTGATATTTTTGATATCAACTGATTAAATAAAAGCATTTGGAGAGAAAGACGGACTTTTTCGCATGAAATTGGAACATTTTCTTTTTGATTTTTATACTCCCCCTCAAAGAAAGCATATTGTTTAAACATAAAGTTTAAAATCAATTTTAATGGATTTAGAGGGAGCTTTTTCTTTGAAATACGAGTTATGTACTGAAATGTACACAAGTCATTTTGTTTTTAGGCTAAGTGCTTAAAAAGTTTTAAAACCTTTGATTGATTAAGCACTTTCCTTTCTTTTGAAGCCCGGGTTTTGTACTGAAGTATACGAAAGCCATAGTGAAGAAAAATTTAGAGAAACGACATGTTTTAGAAAACATTTAAATGAACTCTCGCTCAAGCATATGTACATATCCGTGTCATTTTTGAAAGGCATTTCTAGAAACGTACATAATATCGATTATACGAGAGACATGTCGTGAGAAGAATATTTTTGGATTTTTTAGATTTTATATTGTTTTTATGTTTTTGAAAATTTTCTATTTTTTATTTTGTTTTTGTTGGTTTTTCAAATTTTGTATTTTCTTTACCTGTCATAGCAAATAGATTACCATAGGCTTGGGAAAGGATCAATTACTCCTCCACTAGGCGTAAGCACCTAAGATAAACTATCAAAGAGGTCTTTCCAAAGGGTTGTAACGTAAGGTGTAGGGATATGATAACACGGTTTGGTTGGAATAAAGGATATTTTAGTGGTGGCGAGTTAATTATCATGATCAAATACATGCACTCTACATCGTTGCTTAAGTCAAGACTTGACTCAATCTTAGTCTAAAAATGAAATAACAAAAACTAAAAAGGAACATAAAAGGAAACGGGATGGTAGTCCGTATGTTTTTCTTCTTTCTTTCTCATATTTTTTTGTATTTTTCTTGATTTTTCGATTTTTTTTTTCATACACTCTTGCCCTACCATCCACAATAATACATCATAGGGGAGTTGCATTCCCCTTACACTTGAATCTTTACATAACTTTACAATCACTATTCTAATGACTCGAATTAAGATAATCGAAAAACTTGGAGTACTTTTTAAATATTTAGCACGTATGGGGGTAATAATGTTGCTCTTCCCCATTACTCCATTACACTAGTACTTTACCCATGAGTCCCAATCATCCCAAAACAATATGTACAAGGATATGACTTAACTTAGCAACCATGTAATTGACCGGATAATTAACTAAGGGTTTAACAAATGTTGTCACAATAATGCACCAAAGGTGGGTGCATACAAGGTAGGCTAAGGTGATTTGGGTGTACATTTAGTGGGGTGTAAACAAATTCTCACTTTGAGTAAGATGCTCAAAGGTCGAAAAGAAAGGATAGGCTCGGAGGGGTGTACTAGGGGTATCGTGTACCAAAAATGGATACAACGCAAAGGGTGTGGGAGAATTACTTGACCAATGAAGTCAATGTAATTATAACAAATATACGGGTGTAAAACAATGGGTTAATCCTAATGCCTCTTATCATGTAGTAAATCTTAACTACACGAATGTAGTCTCACTTGTGGATTTGAGATGGTCCTAACGCAAGTTCTAGAATCTAAATGCTACTGGTACACACATCATAGCACCAAAGATGAATGCTTTTCCTATCAATTCTAGGGGCGAACCTCAAATATTTGGGGTGGAAAATTTTTTTAGTGGTACGGTTTTGTGCTAGTCATACAATTTCCTATCCATGAGACGCTCATTAAGATCAAGGTTTCACTTCTAAATGTTGTAAAAAATTTTAAATTGGCGCTAAAATTACCCTAACAAATATTTCTCTCGGTTTTATTACAAATTTACTATCAAACAAACAAAAATCAAGCATAAGTATATTCTCAACGGTGCTTTCATTTACCCCCCTTACACTTAAACCGAACATTGTCCCCAATGTTCAAATAAAAGACGTAAAAGTAAATAAGATGAAAGAATGAAATCAAATACTCCCCTGAATCGTTTGTTGTGGATAATGAGGTAATCATGGTTAGATCTTCTTCCAAGAGAGACGAACGTTCAAAGCTTCCCTTCCAAAATAATAAACGTCTTCTTGTCCAAAATAACCTGTTAACCTGAAAAAGATAAAGGCCAACCTCGCGTAAAATCGGCGGTAAAATCTACATAATAAGATATAATGCTTGTGGAATGAATATTTTGCAGAATTCCTGGAGATTATAAGTTAAAGAATTGACAAAACTTTTTAGCTTTCCGGAAAAATACAAAACTTTCAAAAATTGCAGAAAATTTTAACCTGACGCCGTCAGGTGTTAACCCTGACGCCGTCAGAAAGTTCTGACAGAATTCTCATGTTAAGTTTCCGGGAAAAATTCTGTAAAAACTAGATCTTACTTCCTGGAATTCCTGCAAAAATTCATTATGACTCGATACAAGCATTTGACTCAAACAACTACTAAAATGTAAGCTAATTTTATTGTTATGATTCATGTTCATTCGTTCTATATAAACCGATTTAGATTTCCCTTACACTTAGCTTTTGCAAAATACCTTTATACGTAGTTAAGACGAAGTTAAAAACAAAATAAAGCATTTTCACAATTTAGTTTGAAACATGAATCAATAACAAGAAATATAACTTACATACGGAAACAAATAAAATCAAATAAACACACAAAAACAAACAAAACATGGGTTGCCTCCCAAGTAGCGCTTTTCTTTATTAACGAGTCTTGTAGCTAGACTCAAAGTCACGGGCTCTCATCTAGTGTCACTAATGCTCACGTATCCAAGCGTGAGCCACCTAATTGTCGCCTCATCCTTCTTATAATCATCATTAAGCTCTAAGCATCCGCGATAGTACCTCTTATTCTTCTCATGGGGGTACTTAAGTCCTTTTCTAATATCGTTCTCACTCAATATATCACAGGGGGGAAACCTATTACATTTCTCAATAGAAAAGTTTTTATACCTAGGGTGTGCGCGGGGCATTTGATAAACAAAATCCTCATCCCCGTCTGAGAATGTAATTAACCCTTCCATTAGTCTTTCATCTAAGTTGGTCAGTCTTATGAAGGGCTTCCCAAACACAACTTGGGTGAGGTTACTATCAATAAACTCTCTTAGATCTTCCATAACCATAAAGTCCGTTTGATAGGTAAAGCTCCCCACAATCNCCTAAAAGCCTAACACTTTTCGTCTCATCATTGCTCCCCTTAAAATTGCATTCCCATCAATTAAAGTTTATTTGATGTTTATTTGGTTCTTGTTATATGTGCATTGATAACCTCTGTGTCTAGCTGTGGCTTGCTTGGGGCTGCCATACCACCTCCCACGATTCCTTCATTGGCGTTAAGTTAGTAAAATAATTTATAGACATAAGTAATCATTAAGGGTTTACTCGCCTATAATTAAGATACCGACGAGACAGATAAGATTACGACACTCATCATATAAAACTAGCGATAAAACAAGTGACAAGCTACTTAATCATTCGACAGGCCTTCTATTTGTATCTATTATCTATATGTGTACGTGTTCGCCATTGTTGTAATTCTATCTCATTAGTTTTATAGTTTTAATTAATCAACTCAAATCGTGCTAGTCTCTCAGACTAAACCCCCTTGAGTTAGATTAGATTGTAAAACTAACTTAGAAATTAAAATACTGATAGACTTACTAGATATTACGTTCCACTCTTAGTGATCGACACTCTACTTACCAACTATCTACATATTGATCGGGTAGACTGCTCGTTAGTGTGTGTTATAGGATAATTCGGCTAAATATAAATTTAAAACTTGATAAGGAGTAATAGCCCCTATACTACAACATGACACAGACACATCAAGTTTTTGGAGCTGTTGCCGGGGAGTGAATTGTTAATATCTATTTATCTGTTAGTATTTTAATTAGGTTTTCTAACTTATTTAGTTTTTAATTTTTAGATTTTTAACTGCTAACTTTGTTGTGTATTAGTTTAATTGCATTCATTGTACTATTCTGCATATTTATTATTTTTTTTATTTGTTTATTTTCTGTAATTTTTTGTATTTTTCGTTTTTCTTTGTTTTTCTGCATAATTGTTGTCTGCTGTATTTTGCTGATCCAAACGATACGGTGCATCTATCCCCTAGATACGACGTATTCTGTTTTTAATCAAGAAAATTTTTAAAACATAAACGCCATACGGCGCATCTGTTTCACAGATATGACGTATTAATTATTTATTAAAAATAGTTTTCAAAATTATTAAATTAACGAGAAGCGACTTATTGATTTTAATCGATACGGCGTATTAGCTTTTTGCTTATACGACGTATTTAATTTAATTTTTATAAATATAAGTGAGTTTTTGATCATTGAAAACATACGGCATATTTAATTTATTAATACGGCGTATTGATTTTCTATAATAAAAGTCTAATTAATTTTTAACGAAATTAGATACGGCGTATCCTATTTATGGGATACGGCGTCTCGTCTGCAGATATCAACAACTTTTATTTTTATATTTCATTTTCGTTATTTGTTTCATGTTTTCCTACTTTTTCAAACATATACTACTGATGCTATTGTCTTGATTTCAGGTAGTTCATCACCAGGAGTTCTCCAAAAGACCTTACCGAGCCTTACAGTGAACCTGAAAAAGTTTTCCATTAGCTTTGAAAGCTTTTCAAGACACCCAGCCTTGATTATTCGTGTAACACCCCAACACGACAAGGGTAAAGATGTCACAATAATATGGTGTTACATCAGAACAAACAGAACAGATCAAAAGCGGAAGTCTTAAATAAATAACTTACTTTAATAACTATGGTCAAAAATCTTCAACTCAACTCGACTCTCAATCCCAGAAAGCTATCCCAAAAGCTATCTTGAATACCTGCCGCGGTGAAAAGAAATGCGGCTGAGCTTAAAAAAGCCCAGTGAACGGATATAACAATAATGAAACTGAAATAGAAATACTGAAGTACGAATGATATATTTGGGGAAACATATTTAGGCATAATGGAATTTAAGTAAATGTACTGTGTAGGTTAAGTAAGGAATTTATACAATAACTTGTATAAACAGAATCAGAACCATAATAATACCATGAGCTCAGAAACATATCATAATCATAACCATATCTCTTCATAATCATATAGAGGGGAGACCTCTCAGACAATCAGACAAAATGAGGGGTGTCCTCATAGGGGTGGAGTAGCTAGCTCTCAGAAATGTTAAGGACGTGTATTGCACACACAGCCACATTCACCAGAAAAATCATATCATATCATATCAGAAACAGAAATAGATCTAGGATGCATCCATACGCCCCTACCCATTCACATGCAGACCAACCAAAGGGACGTGGCAGAACATCACTCTACTGCCCTAGAGTCATGTCAGAGGTGCATCCCTAACACGGACATGGAACTCCCATGCCTAGTGAAGCTCAAGTAACATAAGGTTCATAACAAAGGTTCAAAACATAGTGGTCATATCAGAAGGTTCAGATAACAAGGTTTATCATATTAAAGGTTGAAATCAGAAAGTTCATATCAAAGGGTTCATAGCAAAGGTTGTAATCACAAAGGAAACCTTAAGAGTAAGGTCAGAATATCCGTACCTTGATAGTGCCAACCCTAAACGACTCTCTCCCTTGTGGAGAAAACCGGCCACCACTCTCCCCTAAATTCCGGCCATATAATTGCCTAATCGTCCTCTCTATCTCTTTCTTAGGGATATGCAATACGATTTAGGACAATTATATTCATGGGAGGGTGGTTGGTATCCTTTAATTCATATACTTAATCGGTTTTCTCCTATTCTATGGTCCGAAACCCTAACTCTTTTCATTCTTATTCATTACGATATTGATAAGGATTTGGATCGTGATGGGTTTTCTGATCGCAGCTATTATGTTGATGTCGGTGTTATTCACCAATATATATCAAGGGTGCGATCTGCGTTGAGTATTTAATCCTAAACGATTGCTTTTGCAATCGGTTTTTTAGGGTTTTATTTGTTTGGTCGATCGTCTATTGATACATGATTATAATTCTACGATCGTTATTGGGGTGTTATACGTGATCAAAACTTCACTCTAACTGCCTTCTATCTGTTTTGGATCGAATGGTTTGTTAGGGATATCTCATGAACGAAACCCTAATTTTAGGGTTTCTTATTTATCGGTTTTGATTGCTGGGGTTGCTGCTCGTTGGACTGATGTCCATTTTATCATGATAGTCAATCTGATGATCGTGTTTATCTACTGGTTTTGTGATGTTAGTCGAGGAAGTGGGTAGAGAGAGGGGAGGTCGACATGAAGATTCAATATGCAAGTTAAGGTCCTGTAACCCTATGGATCTGATCTGGGTATGTATGTTGTGTGTCCCAACCGATGCTTGGTTGGTGATGACAACTTCGTCATGTGTATCTTGGTTTTTTAACACGGTTCATCTTTCAAGACATGTTGCTGTTCGTCATCTTTATGGGTCTTGATTGATGTTGCTGAATGTTATGTAAGTTAAGTTTTAGGGTTCTTATTCAAAAACTCTAATGATCGTTTGGTGCGACCTGCTCTTCCTCGTGTTCATATCATTTATGTATTAGAGCTGGTCGTTACGATTTCACATTCGATCTACATGATAGGGTTTATTTACCCTTGGATTGTTGCATGGTGCCCTTGTGATCATGGCATGATGGTTGCTGGTTCGTGAAACTTTGAAGCTCGATTAGCTCCATGATTATCTCTCGGATTGTGTTGGAGAAGGGCTCAAGGTTTTCATTTGTTGGTTAGGCAAGTTCAAGTTCTATGTGGAGGTGTTCACATGGAAGATTGATGGAAGTTCTACGATGGCTATGTTCTCGTGCTACTTTAGTGAATCATGTTTTAATTCCTATTTTTATTCACTTGTATAGTCATTGTAGGTGATAAGTTTTTATTATGTAAGTTATAAGAATGGTGTGTCATTCTTATATTCGAGTTTGTAAGTGTCCTATGGGACTGAGGTGAGGGACATCACCCTCATCCTATTGTACCTCAACGTTTTTTGGAGTAATGAATTTTGCCGGGGTGAATAAACCCTTTTACCCAAAAAAAGAATATCCGTACCTTGGAAAAATGCAAAGCTGACAGAAATAGGAAAGATCAAAAGAACGAATAACACCCTCTTCAGAAATCTACACATGATGTATTAGTTATCAATAACTTGTCGATTCATTTACTTTGTCCTTATTACATATTAGGTCTTCTTTCCATTTTAGTATCTTTCTATAATTAGTAATTTTCCTGTTTTAGTAATATTAGACATATGATTAGGTTAAGTACTTAATTTGCATATTATAAATAGTTTAGGGTTCATGACTTGCTTAACACTCATACATATACCAATCAAGTTTTATATCAAATTAAATCATAAAATGTATTTAGGTACTTTAATTACATCCTTAAATGACTTACAAATGAATGAATATCGCTTAGGACTAATTTTGTATCTTATAATCAAGTTATACTCTTATTTAGCCTTTATACCACCAACTCAGCTTCATGATTAGATCACAAATTAACGAATTTTTCTACCACATCAGAACTCCAAAATAAAATTCATAAAAACTCACACCTGTACTACAATATCTTTAAAACCCACACGAATTTTTCCAGAATTTATTAGTTAGTTTAACCCCGTAAGAAAAATACCCAAACTCAGACTACTCTGAAAAACGACCTGCTGTAGTACCCAGAAAGTATCCCCTTGAGAGACCCATAATAACATTCAGGAAAAATTTACAAAAATTCATGGTATTACTAAACATATAGAAGTTACATACTGGAGAATTTCATGGGTTAACTCTTTATAGTTTGTGAATGAAAAATCGACCAAGTTGACTGATTTCAGACTCCCGAATTTCAGATTCAACACTTAATCACACAAAAATAAAAAAACACGGCCAAAACGACTTGAAATCACTCCCCGCTAATTGGAAAACTTAACTAAGACATAAAACTAAGTTTTAGAATCAAGAGTTGCATAAAAACACGTTGGTATCATTAAAATATACCCTCTCGAACACAACTCAAATTTCTGACAGCATGCAGGTGGGACAGAAACATTATAACCTTAATCCCTTTAAGTCCTAATCTCCCTTAATTAATGTCTAGGGTTCTTAGCATTTAATTTCATTAATGGTACCATGTATTTAGGGTTTCATATCAGATTTAGGGTTCAATATAATATATCAATCAAAACAGAAAACCATGAGTCAATTAAACTTATTATTCTTATGATTTTATGTGACCTTATATCTTACGTATACATGTTTATATCCAAACCGAATCTTACACAAACAAAACTTGGATTAGATGATCCCTACAGATGAGAATGAATCCAGATTATAAGTACCTTGTGTGAGTCGACTAGAAGAGAAGAACAAGAACTCCAAACTCCTTGAAACCCTTGAAACCGATCAGAAGTGCCCAAGGAAAAGAGAAGATCGACTGTTTTAGAAAACTTAGGGTTTCTGAAAGTTTTTTTGTGAAGTGTACGGATGGCAGGAAAAGTAGAGACCGGATCTTTTATTTTGTGTTGGTATGGATCGAGTATGGGCCAAAGGAAATCCAATTCTAATTATACTTTATCCAAAACTACTTATACTTATCATATATTATGTTATTTACAAGTTTTAATTAAATTCGGACTTCTTAAAAAAATTTCAACATGTCATATTATTTTTAAAATCATGAAAATGAAATTTGTAAATTTTCCTTAAGTTATTTAGATCATATTTTGTGAATTACAAAGTTGTTATTAAGATTTTTAGTTCTAAGGGTATTTTGGTCATCTTATACATTTTAGAATTTTAGGTTTTACAATTCGAATCCTTTGAGGTTCAATTACTTTTCTGATCAAGAAACTCAGTTTGAAGAAGAAATCAGAGAAACAATGACGGACCCGAGTATGGAGGAGTACATGACTAAAACCCGTGACGACTATTGTTCGGGTATTGCTGGGCCTAAGTTTGATGAAGAGGCCATATAGGAGCTGAAGATGAGTCTAACTTGAAGACTTTGAAATAAAGAAAAGTGCTCACCGGGAGACAACCCGGATTATCTTTTACTGTTTTTGTTTATCGAATCTGTCAGACCTGCACTTGATGGGCGCATTCATTTAACAGATGCGGCATATCAACTGTACAGGTCATATCTACCTTTATTTTTCTGCATTTTATTTTTCTGTAATATAAACTTTATGTCTGTTTCTTTAAATATGGCGTATCTCTGGTTAAGGATATGATGCATCTAATTTTCTGGCTCGTATTAATTCCAGGCTCGATACGGCTCATCCCTTTCTATGGATGCGGCGTATCGACTGACCTAATGATTTTCAAATTTTTATTTTTAATTTTTAGGTTTTATTTTCTAACTACTAATGAATTATGCACAAGTTTTAACTTTCTTGACTCAGGTGTGTTTAAGAATAGTGGTATTTATATTTCTGTACTTTCTGTGGAGATGTCATGCACAGAAAATAATAAGTTGCTCTCAAACGCATAATGGAGGATTATACCGAGCAAATCTCAGGGGAGTTTTCCATTCTAATTCTTTATATTTCCTGTTTTTAATTTCAAGTTCAAACAACGAGGATGTTGTTTATCTTAAGTGGGGGATGGAGAATTAGAACATTACTTGTCCTTAATTTTCAAAAAATATGTGTTAATTTGTGCTTAACATGTTAACTTTAAAAAATTTTAGCATGTTTTTATTAAATCTAAGTTGCATAGCCGCACAAATAACTTTATTTTCAAAAATTATGAGAATTGAGCATATCCGTTTCCTAATATTTTACCCCAAATTCCACAAACATTTGAGTGTGCCGGTGACTTGTAAACTTTAGCACTTGGTTTGTATACTATTCGAGACCACCATAATGAGTATTTTTGATATAATTGGAGTGACTTTTCTAACTTGGTAAATTTCTAGGATTACACCCAAAAAAGTATTTATATGTTTTGTGTTATTAACTAACTGCACTGGTTAGTTAACCCCGTATAAACTGTTACACCCCGTGCCCGCTTTGACCAAAAGAATTAAAACTTTTTGCGTTGAAACGACATATCAAAACTGACCTGCTGTTACTCTTTTGACCATTGACTAAAGTCTATAAGCATTCAGTCATTGAGACTATTTTTAAAAGAAACTAGACTCAATTACCTTCGAAACGCCGGGTGGTACGACCCGTGATGATTTACAGACTAAAAGATATGATTTTTCGAAAACTGACTCCAACTAGTTCTCCAAACTTGTTCTCCACTAGTTCTCCACTAGTTCTCCAACTAATTTAACCACTTTACAAACAATTAACCATATAAATTGCTTTTACAAAATTCTTGACCCATTAGACCCAAAATGGGTTAACATGGACCTTGTCCCAAACACCCCCTTTTTCTGCATAACCCTTTTATGCATTTTTTACCCATATTCCAGAAAACAACTTCTATAACTCGACAATTAACGAAACTTTCCAGATTTACTTCTTATATCATTGGGCTCATTTTCATGTAAAAGCATTTACCGTTTGACCCTCGAAATAGTGCTTTACAAATAACGGGTTTTGTGTCAAAACCCATTTTGACTCATTTACATAACAAATCAACTATAACACTTCATTTGTCCACCAAACTTAACCAACGTCATTAATTTAACATACTAAACTTGTTCCATAGACACATGACCCGTTTACATCCCAAAATGGGTATAAACACACGTTATGCCAAACACCCCTTTAACACATGGTCATAGCACTTGACCCATGTTATGACATTCCGTTTGGCAACTCAATTACTTCAACGACCATAAATTATACCTTGACACTTGACAACATACTTACAAAACATTAATAACTCACGGGGGTACAAACTTTACACTTGAGCTCGGTATTCTACCTAAGCTCCTAAACGCATACTACCTTGTTTTAGCATATCCAAATCCTTAATCCAAGTATCCAAGCCATCCATATAAACATGCCAACCTACAAAACGGTTAGACAACTAAACTGTAAGCACAAAGGCTTAGTAAGTAAAACGACCATAACATACCATTATACTTCAATCAAACACATAAGCATCACATATATCCAACCACTTACTTAGCGGCTCAACTTTCTAACTCTTACATGAACACATAACATCAACTTACTCTCACAACCAATTTCATCACTTAAATCATATTTATCATAGCACATAGGCACATCTCAAGTCTTTTTTTCACTAACCACAAAACATACATAACACATATATGTTAGACATTCATATAACACATGTCATCATCATTTTACTTACCTTAATCTAAGCTACATAACATCAAGAACATCATCATCATTACAATCTTCCATCACCGTCATCATCCTCTACAATATATCAAAACCTAATAACATAACAATCGAATACATAAACAAGGGTTAACAAAACCCATCAAATACACTTATCTTCCAAATCATATCATCATATGATCATATCTTGATCATATGATGAAAACCCATTTAACCCATTAACCTTTTACCACAATAATCATTATAAATTCAAGATTATAGTCACTTACTTGTGGGGATCATAACTAGGAAGGACTATGGACAATAAATCTTCATCATCTTCTTAAGCCATCATCTCACTTTTCCCTCTCTTTTTCTTTCACTAAAACCGGACCTCAAACACCCCTAGGATAATATGGAAAATGCTAGAATCCTCCACATCCTAGATATTTATCTTACACAACTTTGACCCTTTGGCACAATTAGTCCCTTAAGTCTCATTTCTATTACTTTGGCCACATACAACTTGTGACACATTTAACATATTACAATTCTAGTCCTTTAAGTTTATTCCTTTCTAGTTGTGCCACATAATACTTTCATAACCTTATAACACATTCTTTGACTATCGGGTTTGACCATTATGCAACATTCGTTGACTAACCAATCATGTAAGGCCCTTAGTCCATTCATCTAGGGTGGGGTCCAAGCGCCCGGGAAACGGGTCTAACATAAACCCCTTTGTTTACTCTCATTTTTAGAGTAAGATACCCCTAGAAAAACCCTCAGAGCCATTCTTTTCGTTTCTTAGACCTATGTTATAAATGTTTCGTTACACCTCTACACCTTAGCCTTCCCTGTATATTAAAGTCTGTGGTTAGTTGCTTTAGGCAAAAGTGTGTTTCCTTGCGTTACCTGTGTTCATGTGCGTAATTCATTATCTTTGGTTAGGGCGGGAAATCGCACAATGCAATTGGAGTGAAAGTAAATATTGTATATTTTTCGTTTTGTTTTTCGTGTGTTTACTACTTTCACTATTACCTTCATATCTGAAGTTATGAGAAGTAAAGAAAAATTATCCGGAAATATCGTGATAGTAAAAGTGGTGAAAATTATCCGAAAATATCGTGATAGTAAAAGTTATGAGAAGTAAAGAAAAATTTTGTTTCTACTTCGTTAAGTGTTTGGTTGTGCAATTATGATCAAACAAATAAGTGCTTAATTATAAAAATACATCCTAACATCTATTTAGGATACATTTTCATAAGTTTAATCTAAGGTTTACTTGGGGACAAGTAAAGTTCAAGTGGGAATATATTTGATGACATCAAATAAATACATATTATTGTCATTATTTGTCCTATATATTTGACTTGTTTTATTATATTATCTATGAGAATTGATACTTAATCATTTACTTTTCTAATTCTCAGTTAAAAACAATCATTTGGTGAAAGTTAATGATTTTGGACGAAATATGGAGCTAAATAATCAAAATGGAAAAATCTACTGAACTGAAAGAGATACGACGTATCATTCTAGACAGATACGTCGTACTATCATACTTAGATAAATTCGAAGACCATTGCCTGACTTTGAAGAATACGCCGCATCTTATTATATCATGCGCCGCATAGGAAACATTGGTCAACGAAAAAGAACCAACTTGTTCTATTCCAGATAAGCCGCATTACATTCCTAACATACGGCGTATCAATATCAAGACTTCACCAAAGACAATCCAAGATATTGAAGGACATGCGCCGCATAGAGATTCAAGTTACGCCGCATCTGAAGACGGTGTACGAATATTCCAGAATATTATAATCATGGACCCCACGCGAAATTAAGTACATGCGCCGCATCTGCTTAGTTGATGCGCCGCATCGTGCCCTCTGACAAAAACTATAAATACCCCAAGATACAGCCGAATTTTGTGTGCCAAAAGTGATAGAAGCTGTTGCATAAACCCTAAGGAGAAGAATACCAACGAAAAGGCAACACAAGACACACGACATTGAAGATCTTAGAGCAGTAAGAAGGTCCTGCTTGTGTTTTAATTCAATTAAGTAGTTTTGTTTTATTGTTATAGTAAGCTTTAATCCATCATGATTGATGGGCTTGTGACCACCATATTGCTCCTCTTAAAATTGCTTTTCCATTGATTAAAGTGTATTTGANACACCTATGTTATAAATGTTTCGTTACACCTTTACACCTTAGCCTACCCTGTATATTAAAGTCCGTGGTTAGTTGCTTTAGCCAAAAGTGTGTTTCCTTGCGTTACCTGTGTTCATGTGCGTAATTCATTATCTTTGGTTAGGTCGGGAAATTGCACAATGCAATTGGAGTGAAAGTAAATATTGTATATTTTTCGTTTTGTTTTTCGTGTGTTTACTACTTTCACTATTACCTTCATATCTGAAGTTATGAGAAGTAAAGAAAAATTATCCGGAAATATCGTGATAGTAAAAGTGGTGAAAAATTATCCAAAAATATCGTGATAGTAAAAGTTATGAGAAGTAAAGAAAAATTTTGTTTCTACTTCGTTAAGTGTTTGGTTGTGCAATTATGATCAAACAAATAAGTGCTTAATTATAAAAATACATCCTAACATCTATTTAGGATACATTTTCATAAGTTTAATCTAAGGTTTACTTGGGGACAAGTAAAGTTCAAGTGGGGATATATTTGATGACATCAAATAAATACATATTATTCTCATTATTTGTCCTATATATTTGACTTGTTTTATTATATTATCTATGAGAATTGATACATAATCATTTACTTTTCTAATTCTCAGTTAAAAACAATCATTTGGTGAAAGTTAATGATTTTGGATGAAATATGGAGCTAAATGATCAAAATGGAAAAAGTCTACTGAACTGAAGGAGATACGACGTATCATTCTAGACAGATACGCCGTACTATCATACTTAGATGAATTCGAAGACCATTGCCTGACTTTGAAGAATACGCCACATCTTATTTTATCATGCGCCACATAGGAAACATTGGTCAACGAAAAAGAACCAACTTGTTCTATTCCAGATAAGCCGCATTACATTCCTAACATACGGCGTATCACTCTCAAGACTTCACCAAAGACAATCCAAGATATTGAAGGACATGCGCCGCATAGAGATTCAAGTTACGCCGCAGCTGAAGACGGTGTACGAATATTCCAGAATATTATAATCTTGGACCCCACGTGAAATTAAGTACATGCGCCACATCTGCTTAGTTGATGCGCCGCATCGTGCCCTCTGACAGAAACTATAAATACCCCAAGATACAGCCGAATTTTGTGTGCCAAAAGTGATAGAAGCTGTTGCATAAACCCTAAGGAGAAGAATACCAACGAAAAGGCAACACAAGACACACCACATTGAAGATCTTAGAGCAGTAAGAAGGTCCTGCTTATGTTTTAATTCAATTAAGTAGTTTTGTTTTATTGTTATAGTAAGCTTTAATCCATCATGATTGATGGGCTTGTGACCACCATATTGCTCCTCTTAAAATTGCTTTTCCATTGATTAAAGTGTATTTGATGTTTATTTGGTTCTTGTTATATGTGCATTGATAACCTTTGTGTCTAGCTGTGGCTTGCTTGGGGCTGCCATACCTCCCCCCACGATTACTTCACTAGCGTTAAGTTAGTAAAATAATTTATAGACATAAGTAATCATTAAGGGTTTACTCGCCTACAATTAAGATACCAACGAGACAGATAAGATTACGACACTCATCATATAAAACTAGCAATAAAACAAGTGACAAGCTACTTAATCATTCGACATGCCTTCTATCTGTATCTATTATATATCTGTGTAGGTGTTCGCCATTCGTTGTATTCTATCTCATTAGTTTTGTAGTTTTAATTAATCAACTCAAATCGTGCTAGTCTTTCAGACTAAACCCCCCTTGCGTTAGATTAAATTGTAAAACTAACTTAGGAATTAAAATACTGATAGACTTACTAGATATTACGTTCCACTCTTAGTGATTGACACTCTACTTACCAACTATCTACATATTGATCGGGTAAACTGCTCGTTAGTGTGTGTTATAGGATAAGTTGGCTAGATATAAATTTAAAACTTGATAAGGAGTAATAACCCCTATACTAGAACGTGACGCGCACACATCAGTGATATTGAAGGCCGAGTTAGGGTATGATAGAAGCCAAGAAACTACATGTCAATGGAACTGAGAGGCATCTCTACACTATATATATAACTCGATGATCTAAGACGAAGAACGAGTTAATGCATATTATGCCCAAGTGTTACTACGTATATGGATTCAAGAAGGTACTACATTGCATTAACTCGATATAGTTATCATTTGAAGACTCTTGATTGATTCTAGAAGTATACTTTATGGGATCAAGTGAGGCTAGCAAGCGTGAAGAGTGTGGACTTAGGATCTATTTGTTTTGTTCGTGTCAAGTGTCAAACCTATAAATATTTCCCATACGTATATCCTACCTTTAGTCATTCTAGCCTTTTAGCTAATTCGAGTTAATGATTTGGGCAATCATAGGTGTTTAGTCCGTGCATTTGGGCGTGCGCTTGTAATTTTATCTAGAAAATGTTTGAATGAAATTGATCAGTTCAAAGTTTTCTTTAAATCCAAATTTAACATAAAAGATTTGGGAACTTTGAAATGTTTTCTTGAAATTGAGGTTATCAAAACTGAAGATGATATTTGTAAGAAAGTATTGTCCTGAACTTCTTCAAGAGTTTGGTCTATTAGGTTGTATACTTGATAATATAACTGGATATTAAAAGTTTATGTGGAAGCTTATATACTTGAATCATACTAGACATGATATCTCTTATTATGTTCATTGTCTTGCACGACACATGCATTCTCCATTGGAGTCACATTGACTTGTGCTCTTAATGTTCTGAGGTATTTAAAAAGAGCACCAGGTGAGGGTATAAGGTATAGTTATAGTAACTGTGATAATATTCTTGAAGCAGAACATATGTCTATAGCTTCTGCAGAACACTCTCTCTAAATCATCTACTGAAGCAGAACATAGGTCTATGTTTTTGCTCTTGTGAAATCATATGGATTCAGAAACTTTTGAAGAACTTAAATGTTTAGATTTCATTGCCTGTAAACTTATTTTGTGACAATAACTCTGCATTTCAACTTCTTGTTAATCCAGTTTTCCATAAAAGATCAAAACATTTTGAAATTGAATTTTATTTTATCTGAGAAAAAGTTGCAAAAGGAATTTTTAGTACCAAAAAGATAGGGTCCTCAAACCAAATTGAAAACATTCTAACAAAGCACCTTATAGTTTATCAACACAAGTTTCTTTGTGAAAAGCTGAAGATGGTTTATATTTTTAGCAATTTGATCATGGGGGAATGTTCAAATAATATAAAATAAACTTATATGATCTTGCTAAACATCCTCTTATAATCTTTGCTTATTATGTTTTTAGTGTTTGTTTTAGTAATATTTATGGAACAAACGTTGAAGGGTTATATCTAGACATATGCAATTTGGAATAAAGCTGCTAAGGTAGTTAAAGACTGAAGTGATAATGGAAGAAAGAAGGAGAACCATTTATGAATCTCTTTTGGCTAAATAAAGTTATAACCCGATGCTAGGGTTATCATCTCATTGGAGTCTCTCTCTCTCTCTCTCTCTCTCTCTCTCTCTCTTATCTTAAATACTTTGATACGTTTTTTTCATTCTTACCTTGTTAGTGATTACTAATAATCTTTTATACCTAAACATTATGTAACGATCAGCAGGTAATCTTGCCGACTACTTTGTTCCAAAAGTTGATTCTTGATCTTTTAGTGATTTAGTTGTTTTTTTCTACCATCATATAATTGTATATACAAAAGAAAATAGTTAATGTAAAAGTCGAAAGAAGAAGACTTCAAAAAGTTAAAACATGGGGATTATTTTAGGACGGAAGGAATATCTAAATTATTGATCATTTAGTTAACCAACTATGATTTCATCTTAATAATTCCACATCATTATAATTCATCACTAATCTGACATGCTACCATAATATGTGTATATTAAGTTTATTTATATCTTTAAGTATGAATATTTTTGTTATTATCTTTTTAAGAATTTTAGATAAAAGAAAATTGACTTATAAGCTTGCTTTGTAAACAGAAACCTAAAAACACGATTAAAAAAATCTAGACTATAAATGTCACTTGCATGGGTTTTTCATTCTTAAACACCATTTACAAACGTGACAATCAATTAGTAGTGCCAAACATAGTTAACAACTAGGGAAGGTAAGTACCCAAGACGTTGGGAGGGTGCATCTAAGGGAGAGCTTTTGTGGTGCATTTTTATTGTTTATTTTTGGTTGCTATATGTGTGATCCGATATTTGCTTCGTTACACAATTTCTTCACGTTTTTTAAATTAATTTTTCTAGGTTACTCTATTGAGTATTGATGTCTCTCTTTTCTTTTTTTTGGCATTTTTGTCAAATATAAGATATTGAGTTTTGATATTCTTGCCTACCAAATAAGTCTAATGATATGCCTAACCACATTAATATGACACTTGTCCTCATTACATTAGTGCAACAGTTTTTTGTTAAGTTTCCTGAATTACCCTTGAGATATGCTGTAATTTCTTTTTGGGTCTTCCTCTTCCTATTATCTAATGAGAAATGTTAAACTCATACAATTTTCAAAAAAAAAAAAAAAAATCCACACACACATGTGTCACTTAGAGCATGAGCAATGGTAAAAGTCTTTAAGACTTGATGCATTTAATGCATTTAATGCATAAAGCATTTAGTGGCTAAAGCTTGGAGCAAAGACTTGAGCTTTATCAAGTCTTTGTTGAAAAGCTTTTCAAAAAGCCTTGGTTGCAATGGCAAAAACTCATTAAAAAGACTTCTTAGAATAGTAAAAAGCTTTTCACCACTTGAGCCATTGTGGATGCTCTTAGTAATAGCGAGAGTGAGAACAAGAAAGAGAAACCTTAAATACAATTTTATTGGTACAAGGCACTTGGCACATGTACATGTAAATTTCTTTTTGTAAAAATTATGTGAGTGTACCTTTGCTCTTATCTAATACCCCCTTAGAAATTATTAAAACATCTTTTATCAATTCAAAAAGTTATTCAATGAACAATAATTAAGTTGATGAAAAATCTGTAAACTATGTATCTTAAAAATTAAAGGACTTTGCTAAAAAAAAAAAAAAAAAAAAAAAAAAAAAAAAAAAACCTTCCATGTTTGACTTCAAGTTTCAGATTATATTTCGAAAAATGGGTTTGTAATACATTATCAGTTGCTAGCATCATCAGTTTAACACCAGTACAATTAAAAGTAATTCGACTTAAGTAACTTAAATGAGATGTCGAGATGTAGAGGGATAAATGAAAAATATAATGATATAATTATTAATGATGGTTATATTAGAAATAATACAAAAGGTTAACTCAGTTTTTAAATTCACATACAAGTGTACCAATCATATTTTTAGATGTAGTTTTAAACTCACTGATTATGAGTTAAATTAAAATCATAAGAATTGCGAATAAATAATCTAGTTAGAAATGTGAAAATATTGGGTTTAAAACTGTTCCAAACGTCCAACTACAGTATGATGAAAACACTTGGTAACGAGAAATATATGTTTGTGTTTCGTTGTAAAGATACGTTGCTAACATTTATTAGCATGCCGTCTTTATATACTTATTCCGTCTTAAAATAGTTGTCTCTTAGCAAAAGTGGGTACATTTTAAAAACTGTAATGATTATTGCTTTTCCTCTTTATAAAATAACACTTTTACCTTCCCTAATATATATTGCTTCGTATTGAGTTTTGTGATGTAACTGTTAGCAAGGACAATTTGAAAAAATTTGATACATTTTACCCATGTATTTTTAAATAAAGGTTATTTGAGAAAAGTTCTATGCATAACATAAATTATCTAAAGAACAAATGCTCCAATCCTTACCATCCAATCATTTAATATATGATGGAGTAGACTAATCCTTATTAAAAGATAGAAGGACATTCTTGTAATTATACAACCTCACCTAACACCCACTTAACACCCACCCTTTCCACTCTCACACACTCACACTTTTTACACAAACACACACACACACTTTATCTCTCTCTCTCTTAGGGGCTGTTTGGTTCGCCGTTTTTCGTTGGTTTTCATGGGTTTGTATTTCGTTGGCTTTCAAAGTTGGTGTTTAATTCGTCAGTCAACGGATTTTAAATGCGTTGACCATGGTTATCATGAGGGGTTAAGATATCANACCCACTTAACACCCACCCTTTCCACTCTCACACACTCACACTTTTTACACAAACACACACACACACTTTATCTCTCTCTCTCTTAGGGGCTGTTTGGTTCGCCGTTTTTCGTTGGTTTTCATGGGTTTGTATTTCGTTGGCTTTCAAAGTTGGTGTTTAATTCGTCAGTCAACGGATTTTAAATGCGTTGACCATGGTTATCATGAGGGGTTAAGATATCACTCAAGGAGGGATGTATTTCGTTGGTTTTCATGGTTTTCATGTTTTTATTTTTATTTTATTTATTTTTATTTTTCATTTTTTTTGTATTTTTAGATAGATTTTATTTTCAAATATATATATTTTTTTTTTTTTTTTTTTTTGTTTTTTTTGTTTGTTTTTTTTTTTTTTTTTTTTTTTTTTTTTTTTTTTTTTTTTTTTTTTTTTTTTTTTTTTTTTTTTTTTTTTTTTTTTTTTTTTTTTTTTTTTTTTTTTTTTTTTTTTTTTTTTTTTTTTTTTTTTTTTTTTTTTTTTTTTTTTTTTTTTTTTTTTTTTTTTTTTTTTTTTTTTTTTTTTTTTTTTTTTTTTTTTTTTTTTTTTTTTTTTTTTTTTTTTTTTTTTTTTTTTTTTTTTTTTTTTTTTTTTTTTTTTTTTTTTTTTTTTTTTTTTTTTTTTTTTTTTTTTTTTTTTTTTTTTTTTTTTTTTTTTTTNTTATCAGTTGCTAGCATCATCAGTTTAACACCAGTACAATTAAAAGTAATTCGACTTAAGTAACTTAAATGAGATGTCCTATTAAGGTTAACGTGATTGCTTGGAAGGTCAAGTCTGATTCGTTGCCTACGAGATTTAACATCTTGCGCCGAGGTATCCCTATTGATTCCATCAAGTGCGTAATCTGTGAGGGGAGTCGAAACGTCCAGCCATTTATTTTTCTCTTGTTGCATGGCTCGTCAAACTGTTAGATTGATCTCCAGGTGGTGGGATGTGTCTTATGGGGAGTTCGTTTCGTATGAGCAGTGGGTGGTTTGGTTGTGTAATTTGCGTCTCCCTTCAAAGAATAAATCGATGTTGGAAGGAGTTTTTTACGTTATGTGGTGGTATTTGTGGACGTATCGTAACAAGACGATATTCGACAACATGATCCCAGCAAAAGCAACGTTTTTTGATGATATTGTGTCTCAATCTTTTTTTTGGTGTCGCTCTAGATGTAATGTTTCGTTTAGTTTGGATGATTGGCTTAAAAACCCAAATCTTATTTCCTTGTAATCTGCTAGTTTCTTGCTAGCGTTTTTTCTTTTAATAATATAGCCGTTCAAAAAAAAAAAAAAAAAAAAAAAAAAAAAAAAAAAAAAANTTAGGGTGATTTTCGCATTTTGATGCATAGTTTTCAGGGTGGTTTTAGTAAAAATGTTTTATTTAACTATTTTGGGTCACATGTGGGTTGTCCATTTATGCTTTTAGTAATATATTTGATCAGGTATTCTAAAAAGTTGCAAAGGTGGAAAAATAAAGAAACAATTAAATGGGCTAAGTATGTTCAAAAAAAAAATTAAATGGGCTAAGACACTGGATATGGAGAACACAAATGGGCCGTAGAAAAACCCGGAATAGCCAAAACGACAATGCGCACGTCGTTTACTGTCGCCACATTACTATATATATAATTTGCTACGTCGGTGATGAATATAAAACAATTAAAGTTGGTCCAGTATTGTTAGCCCGTTATCTTAGCCCACTAAAGCTGTTACCCCACAAAGTCATGAGTCATATATGGCTTCCTATTACCTTTGTGCCATTTATTTGCTTCTCACTGAAGATAACGAGACGTTGTCCTGCTTACAAGGATATTCGTTGGACACAAATGGTAAGAGGCTCAGGGGTTGGGTGATCAGTCAACATAATAGATGAAAGTGTTTATTCAAACCTTATATAATAGCAAACCAAAAAAGAGTCAAATGAAACGGCGACGATAATCAGCTTCACTTATAGTCTAGAAAAGAATGCAACAAACCACCATGAAAACTGAAGTCAACCCGCCGCAGCGCGGCGGGGGCAACCACCTCGTTTTTAAATAAAGGTTATTTTTTCTATTTTATTTTGAGACAATAGTGAAGGATAACCATAATTCTAGAACTGTAAAGAGTACACAAATTACACAAATACACTATTGTAACATTTGTTTATTGGACCAAAAGCCCATAAACTGTCATCGAAACAATGTAATTTTAATGGGCCTAATCATTAGTAATTTAAACAAAAGCCCATACCCACGTATACCATAAAAATACATTTCTTAATAATGTAAACTCCAAAATACATTACATTGTCAAATTTCACTTATAGCTGGGACAATATATAGTTATTATAGTTTTAATAACATTTATTCGGTGCTTTCTGCACCTACTCTCTAAAACCCTACCATTCTTTATAAAATTATATGTATACTAAATACGGGTGGCAATCAAGTCGTGTTCGTGTTGACCTATTCGGGTTCGTGGGTTGGCGGGTTGAAATAACCTCAACCCAAACACTACCCATTTATTAATCGTGTCAAGAAGCTCAACCCTAACCCAAACCTGCATAACACGTGTAACCCGTTTGTGACTCGTTTAACCTGTTTAAGCAAATATGTCAAGCAGTGAATAAGATTGGTGGTTTGTTGATTTAACTGGCTTAAATGCAAAAATGATAAAGGATCTAATATATGATAAAAATAACATACAAATAACTATACAACAATTTCAATGATATCTGAGTTATAAGTTATAAGCGTCAATTTCAATAAAATCTTAGTTTTAATCATAATTCACTAATATTAAGAACATAACAAAATACATTTAATCCATATCCAACATTAAAACCAAGTTATATATTTTATTTTTAGAGGCTTATATACTTAAACGGGTTCACGTGTTGACCTGTTTAACACTTGCTCAACCCAAACACGACCCGTTTATTAAACGGGTTAGACGGGTTGACCTGTTTTTGACCCAAACCTGTTTATCCTCAACCCAAACCTGTTTAACTTCGTGTCGGGTTCGTGTCGTTTATCGTGTCGTGTCGAGAATTGCCACCCCTAATACTAAACCACATTCAAAACGAGGCCGTTGTACCGCAAATAAAATATTCGGCCGACATTAAAAAGAATTATGAAATTTTGGCCCAACAGTTTGAGCCCACCCGGCCCAATAAGTAAGCAAAAAAATATTTTTCAGAAAATACCCTGAACTATGCAACAACATGCGAAAACTACTTTAAACTTTTCACTATTTACGACTTTTTTTATATAACAAACGTTATTTACCAAATATATACTACCTGTCTACCTCCGTCCCAAAATTTAAGTCCAGGTTACTTTTTAAATCCAACTTTGACCATAAATATTTTTATTTTTATTGTATAATACTTAATGAAAATTATTAAATATGAAAATATATTTAAAATCCAATCCATTTATTTATTTTGCAACAAGTATTATATAACACAAGCAAAAATATTTAAAGTCAAAGTTGGATTCAAAAAGTCAAATTGGACTTAAGTTTTGGGACGGAGCGTAACAGATATCTCGCGATTTCTTCAATAAAAAAAATACCGCTGAGAAGGTCTTTCGATTACGAACAAAACGAGCCAAATATTGATATATTTTTGACATGCGTGCTATTTTATAAAAAAATGTTGAAGTTTAATACATATTTTTTTATTAAACAAAAGAACTTTCAAATGCACCCTTAGCTAACTTAAAAACTATTCTAAAATTTGTTTAATCCTCAAAGGCCAAAGACATACACTTCTACGAAAGTTTGAATTATATATAAATAATTCTTTTTTTATAACAAACTTTATTCAAACTATTTGACAAACATCTATCGAATTCTTTAATAAAAAATATACCACCGAAAAGGTCTTCGGATTACAAGCAAAACGAGTACATACGATTTTATAAAAGTATTAAAAGTTAATACATATAATTTTTTTTAAGAAAACTTTCAAATTATACCCATAACATACCAAACAACTTTTAAAACTATCAAATTTATTTATTTATTTATTTATTTATTATTATTATTTTTTAATCTATGCAACAAATAGTACAACAACAAAATGATCTAAAAATAGGTTAAATTTTATTTTATAACCGAAAACTTAGCTATAATATTAGCAAGGCTCTTAATAAAGTTACATGCGCAAATAAAAAAAACTTCGCCACGATTTGCAAAAAAAACAAACTCCCAAAAAGCCATGCATAAGTCATACGAAAATAAAGTTTCATCGAACAATAAACACATATATCATATATCTTTAAATAACGATAAAACAAAAAGCCCGACTGCAACGTGCGAGTCGTATATAAGCAAAGTCTAACACCCTAATATATACGCATAAAACCCGAAAACCATTTTGGAATTATCATATTCCTTTCCATTACATAATACCAAGCTTTTAACTTTTTAGATGGATACAATATAAAATGGTGGGAACGTCAAGTTTTGTTCAAAAGTTAGGTAATTCAGTTAAGAAAATCTCAGATAGCAAAACCTCAAGCTGGTGGTACAATCATCACATGCGTGCCGCATCTCGTGCCATTTTCGACCGAATCCCACTAGTCGATCTTGTTCTTGAAGTCCGAGACGCAAGGGTGAGTCGTGTCCCCTTTCTTTATGCATACCAACTGTTCGATAAAACATGTTTAACGAAGACTCACTTTGTGTCTTGTCTTTTATTTTCAGATTCCGTTGTCATCAGAATATGGGCAGTTAAGATACTTCCCATCTTCGTCTAGGAACATTATCGTCCTGAATAAATCGGATCTTGCTAGTCGCTCAAAAACTAAGGTAATAGATTTTTTATTTTTCTTTTTTTTGCCGCAAAATTTGTGATATTGTTGATATAAGGGTTCTCAAGATACAATATATATAACTGAATTATTAAAGACAAATAAACTTTGTAAATCGTCAAGCATTCAAAAAGAATGACGATGCCTGTGAAACTAACAAACACGCCCAGACAGCTGAAGCACCAACTTATTTGCTATAAAAACACGAAAAAATACATTGGCCCGTGTATTCTTGCATCTTTGTTAGTTTTAGAGCAACCTCCACCAGAGGAGCAAGTGCATCCGGGGAGTCTCTTCCAATCTTGGATGAATCTTTTTCGTATTGCTCAATGTAAAGACGAAACGTGACCCATCTTCAAATAAATAGTGAATTCCCTGATTCTTTGAGATGGAACCATCAACAGGATCTTTGTATTCAAATTCATCAGCACTGGCAACATTTGCCACATCTGATCTTATACCCTTTATGGTAGTGTTAACATCACTGAGAGAAGCTTGTAGCTTGACCAAGTGAGCTATTAGTTCCTTTGCAGCACCTGCATCAACATTCTTGTAATCATAGCGAGTATAATAGTGGCGTCCAAATTTAGCCCAGTGTTGCTTCACAATGTCTTCAACAGTCACAAGATTTCCTCCATTGAGATTATCTTTGTTTTTATAAGCAAGAATGGATAATTAAGCCAACACAGCCCAGATTCCGTCCTTTTCACGGATATGGTCCAATCCAGTCCTGAAACTCTCTTCACCACAAACTTAGCATAGACCAGCATCCATCAAATTACCAAAGAATTTCCAGCTGGTTGGTACCTCGAAAAACTTCAACTTCAAACTTTTAGCTACAACATCAAGAGCAGCAGATGTTGGCATGCTCCGGGCAACACCCTTTAATCCAGATGAGAAGTAGGGTCTTTTGACCTTTTACCCAAAAAAAGATGAGAAGTAGGGAATGGATTCAACAGCATTGGCAGCAATGATAGCAATTTTTTTAGATAGATTTTATTTTCAAATCTTTTTTTGTTTCCTGGATAGATTTTGTGTTTTTTTTTTTTAGTTTTTACTTTCAAATTTGATATTTTTTAGATAGATTTTATTTTCAAATCTTTTTTAGTTTTTTTAATTTTTTTTTCAAATCTGATTTTGTGTCAACCAAACATGATTTCGAAATTTTAACCTCACCATTTGAAACACCTCAATGTTAAAAATACTCCAGTTTCTAAATCCACGTTTTTTAAATTTGTGAGCCAAACGCCCCCTTACTCTCATCAAATATCTCATCTTCATCACATTCAATCATTTTCAAATCTAATAGCAACCAAGAGGTAAGATCCGTAAATTAATTGTGTTAATATCCATTTAATTGATCCAAAATGATGTTATAGCGTTAATAACTTAATATATTGTGTTAATTCGTTATAATGCTCGTAGATCTATGTAATTTTAGTTTATATTGATGTTAATTTGTGATTCTATACGTTCTGATGTGATTAGATCGGTTTGAATGAGCTATTGATGTTATTCAAATTTTGAATATAGATGGTTAAGGAAGCAACTTTGTCATCGAAAGAGAAGACTGGATCTAGTAGTTTATCGAGGAGAAGCAAAAGAATCTTTCAGCCAATTTTAAGAAAGTTTTGTTGACTCAGTTGAAGAAGTTAGTTGTTGGCGAAAGTGACTTAGTGAGGGTGAGGTCTGTTTGTGTTATCAACTAGTTTGAAAGTATACATTTAAAACTTTAGTCAATGTTTTTTTATCTCTTTTTTGTTGGTATTTGGAGCTTAAAATGGAGTAACAGTTGTGTATATAAGTTATTTTTTCACTCTATTATGAACTTAAATTTTAATGTATGCCGTTGAAATTGTAAATATTATTGTATTAATTAGGAGTAAATCACACGTGATTCTGTTTTCGTTGTATCTGGAGACATAGTATCATTTGACGCAACTTTCAGGAATAACAAGTAAGTAGTTAACAAATCACATGTGATTTATTAAATGAATCACATTGTGATTTCTGATAAATCACATGTGATTCAGTAAGGAATCACATGTGATTTCTTTAAGAAAACACAGATGATTACTTAATGTGATTTCTTTAAAAAAAAAAAAGATCACATGTGATTCATTACAAATCACATGTGATTTACATACGAATCACTTGAAAAAACCACAATGGCATATGAATCACACATTTCTAAATTAAAATAGAATCACATGTGTTTTATTTTATACAACAAATAGTAAATCATACGTGAGTTACATTTTTCCGTAACAAAATAATAATAATAATAATAATAATAATAATAATAATAATAATAATAATAATAATAATAATAATAATAATAATAATAATAATAATAATAAAAGAAATAATCACGCGTGATTTACTCATTTATGAATTAAAACATAATCACATGTGTTCAGTTTATAAGAGCATAAAGTAAATCACACGTGATTTATTTTTTTATAACAAAACACAAAAACATAATCACTCGTGATTCTTAAAATAACAAATCACAAGTGATTTTTACAAATCACGTGTGATTTTTTTGGGCGGAAATTTTGAAAAAAAAAAGTTCGTCGAAAATATATAAATTGCATATCTATAGATAGATAATTTAATTCTCATCGCGATGATGTATTTTTCATAGCTTGAAGATTTACCGTTCACAAGATATGTCATTTTAAAAAAAAGGTGGAAAATGGGTTAATTAAATGAGCTATAATTACAGTTTTGCCCCTGCTGTGTAATTGTATGAACTGGTTAGCACCATGATTGGCTGATTTGTTCTTTAGAAAATACAAGATCTGCATGGATCTCACCTCAAGGTTATTTTTTCTATTTTATTTTGAGACAATAGTGAAGGATACCATAATTCTAGAACTGTAAAGAGAACACAAATTACACAAATACACTATTGTAGCATTTGTTTATTGGACCAAAAGCACATAAACTGTCATCGAAACAATGTAATTTTAATGGGCCTAATCATTAGTAATTTAAACAAAAGCCCGTACCCACGTATACCATAAAAATACATTTCTTAATAATGTAAACTCCAAAACACATTCTATATACTACTAAAGACGTTGACACCGACCTAATTTTTTATTCTAATTTTCTGAGCCTAATAGTTGGGCTTTTGTTGCTAAAGCACCATGCATTCCAACAGGCCTGCTATTTTTTATGTGTTGTCATTCGTGGTCCAAATTCTATATACTACTAAAGACGTTGACACCGACTTAATTTTTTATTCTAATTTTCTGAGCCTAATAGTTGGGCTTTTGTTGCTCAAGCACCATGCATTCCAACAAGCCTGCTATTTTTTATGTGTTGTCATTCGTGGTCCAAACAATTGATCTAGAATATTATTTATAGAATAGGAAATCATGTTACAATACTAAATTCATAAAACATGAGTACCACATCAGATACGAGTCAAATGCATTAACATTACTCTGTCCAAAGAAAAAAAATACCAACTTTAAAAAACATTACAAAATAAATAAATAAATAAATAAAAATGGACGATTAAACTTCAGATGCACCTTATACATCAGCTACCATTCTTACGATCTTAATAACATAATAAAACTCTCCCAAAACAAATTTGAGCCAACAGTGAGCCTGTGAAATCATAAACACAAAATATAAATTAAATAACCATTTAAAATAACAGCGTTGAAATCCGCCTAAAAATAGAAGCTAATTATATAAATTCCCATGGCGGTATTAAAATACACAATTAAAAGAACACACATATTCACTTCATAAAAAAAAATAACAAACACTCGCAACACCAAAAGGCCATAGATTATCAACAACATTATAAAAAGAAAAAAGAAAAAAAAATTAAAACAAAACTTGCGGAAGCAACAAACACAAACAATAATTAAAAAAAAAATGTCCTAAAAAGCCCCGCCGCAACGCGGCGGGCAATGTTTCCCTTGTTACATTGTCAAATTTCACTTGTAGCTGGGACAATATATAGTTATTATAGTTTTTGGGGGTGTTACATTAGTAAATAACTTAAAATTTGGTTTTCTTATGATTTCATCCGTTTTTACACGTTTTCATTCACTTTTACGCGTTTTCATCCATCTTTACACTTTTTGATCCGTTTTTGCACGTTTTCATTTGTTTTTGCATGTTTTCATTTGTTTTAACTCGTTCTAGTCCTTCTTTTACATTTTCCTCCATTTTTACACGTTTTCATCCGTTTTTACACATGTAAAAACAGATGAAAATGTGCAAATACAATGAAAAAGTGTAAAAACGGACGAAAACGTGTGTAAAAGTGTACGAAAACATGAAAAAAATGAATGAAACCGTGTAAAAATGAATCAAACGTGAAAAACCGAACGAAGACGTGTAAAAACGAATGAAAATGTACAAAAACAAACGAAAACGTTTATAGTAGACGGAAACGTGCAAAAACGAACGAAAATGTGTAAAAACGGATGAAAACGTGTAAAAATTGACGAAGCATGTAAAAACAGACGTAAACTTATAAAAACGGATGAAAACGTGCAAAAACGGACGAAGACGTATAAAAACGAACAAAAACGTGTATAAACAAAAGAAAACGTATAAAAATGGGTAAAAACGGACGAAACGTATAAAAACAGTTGAAAACGTATAAAAACGGACGAAAATGTGTAAAAACGGATGAAAACGTAAGAAAACCAAATTTTAAGTTGTTTACTAACGGCCGCTAGTATAAAGGACTAACGATGTCGTATTGGTGAAGTCGAAACAAAATTTGAAAGTACGTTGTTGAAGTCATTGAATAAAATAGTACGTGTTTCAAGTCGGCACAAATCTGAAAGTACGTTGGTAATGTGTAACATTTACCCTTCTAAAAAATATATGGAGTATTCGATATTTTTAAATTAAAACATAAAAGCTAAAATAAATCTTATAGCCATTGAAAATATTAGTTCAACTTTGTGATCAGGGGCGGAGGGAGGAGGGTAGGGGTAGCTAGTGGGTGCTAAGCCTCATCAATCAATTTAATTATATAGTGTTAAGTAAGCCCAATGGCCCAAAATGTATGTGTTTTTTTTGTCAGCCTCCCTCAATTCACGTTACAATTGTATTTTTCCTTTGGCAAAATCAATATCAAAGTATCAAACTAACCCCTCAATTTTAAAAGTCTAGTCATCTCGTGATAAGTCATTAGCTAGTACCAATTCACTATAATAAAAGCTTTTATATATATACACTAGTTATAATACCCGTGCACGCACGAGATTTTAACAAAAAGATTAATTGCTAAATTTTTGGTTTTCTTTTGCGAATTTTCAGTTAATATTTTCTTTATAAAGGACGTTTTGTTATTAAAAACTACAAAAGATAACTGATAAATGTATATGACAACATTTTTGCCAATAGTATTATGCATGGTGCCTCTACTTCATCGAAAATTTAAGCAAAGTATTTATTTTGTTATTTTTATTTTAAGGTAGATTTTGTATTTTCATAAAGCACATGTAATATTTTTATGTGAGTTTTATGTTAGTGTTTTATTTTGTTCAGACATAAGTCGCACGCACAAGATTCCAACATAAGTCAAATTTAATGAATAACTATGTTCATAAATGTTTGTGTAGTAGTTTTAGTAGAGAGATATTATAAATTTATAATCTTTGCAATAAGCTGTACGACGTATTTAAAAGTAATGGAGATACATCAATTTAAATTGACACAATTTTTTTTGTTAGAAGTAGAATTCAGACAATAAATGACATTGTTAGTTTCTATCTAAACATCAATAAAAATTAAAAGCAAAATAAAGTGGATTTTAAAACGTGTGTTAATGATCAGGCATCATGGAAGGCATGCTTATAAATACTTAATTGCAAAATTATTTGGCCTAAGAGATTTGCTTCATCTGTTTACATGTGTTTTGAAAAGATAAGCTCAATCTGATGCTTTGTAAGGCTTGATGTTGTCGCAAGTCGAAGATAACTTTTAATAACCAATGTGAATCATATGCTGCCTATGATAGAATGCTATATAGATAAAAATATAAAATAAATTGGACATCTAATCTTGATCAGAGAAAGTTCACACCCGTCTTGTAAACATGCAAATTCAGTTCACCAGTGCACAAGTAAATAGTAAGCTAATATCGATTTTATAATAAAAAAATCATCGATCTAACCTATGAGTCTTTCAAGTAAAACTGAAACTTTATACTTTATGTTGTTTGGAGTACATTTCTTTATGCATCACATGATGTACATATTATTTTACTTCCTTACCTTCACAGATTCTTCTATGATTTAAGCAATTGATATTACAGATTATATAAGATTCTACATTTTTGTTTCAGTGTCAACACCATGATCCATTTAACACAGCTGAAAAAAAAACCATATTTACCTTCACATCTTTCCTGCATTGTATCATCATCTCATCAGTCGCTTCTTGTGGCTCTTAGTTACTACTTTGAACGGCCCATTGTAACTACACTTTGAAATGCTAACACCCCTGCAAGAAAGCTTCTGGTGTCATAATGTGAGGACATCTTTAACTGACTTACATCTATATTAACGAATTCGGTCCCACATCGGAGATATAAAGTTAAAGCACCTAGCGCAAATGATGGTAAAGAAGATCATTAGTCACTGCTTGTACCACATAAAGAATATTATACACTATACATATGATCTTGAGCTTGATGGTAAAACACAGCCACACACTGCACTTGCATATTAGTTATACAAATTCATTCTTAATTGGTATAATACTAAGGAAAGTCGGTGGTTCATTGCTTATGCCATGCTAATAATATAAACTATAAATGGTTATTTATAGACAATAAAACTGAAAAACTATATTACAATCAGACAATACTTTTTATCCCATCTTGGGCTTCTGGGTAGCATTCTATAATGACGTCGTATAACTTCTGTTAGGCAATATTAATCCCAGTGGAAATCTGGAATCCACATGGAACCAAAATAGAAGGGGACGTAATTCTCTTAAGGAAAGTGAAATGAACACTCAAAGCCATTCAGAAACTCTTGGGTCCAAAAGATTTGTTATGTTTTCTATATTAAAGGGTATCTTCAGATAGTTGACAAATAATCAAACAAATTATGTGTCAAGTCAAACATAGCAATACTTTGTGGATCGAGGGAGTAAAGTATATAGTTGACGTTCTACATCGATTTTACCATCCCAGTAAGATGCAGTGTGAGCTTTAGAATATCTTGACTAAGAAATATCAAAAATGAGGGGAAAGGCTTTAACACACCTGTTGTGGCTGGATGCATTTTTGAATCCGTCTGATCCTTTGGATATTTAGAATAAGAATATGGTTTAGACAATTTCAAAAAGCCTCCAGCAACCCTCAAATACACTGTTGTCCTTATATGAGATAGTCTAATTACGTCAAACAGATTGCACTCTCACACACTCGTATTTGTACATCAATCATTAAATGTAGCAAAATCAATGGGTTGGGTAAAGGGTCAAAACAGGTTAGTTTTTAGTCTTACCTTTCATGTAGCTTATGAATAATTAACGTGTTACTTATTGTTACAAAAACAAAAATTTCCAAGGTTTCAAACATTCGGAATACACTTAAAGAAACTTTTGACCCGTTTAATATATCGGGGAAAAGATCTCCCGCATCGTACCTCTATGACTTTGGATAAAAAGTATTCGGTTCAACTGAACTTAGCCCGTTCCGACCTGTATTGAAATAATTTGACATGTTCCCCAACCCCTCCTAATTGCCCATATTGCCAACTCCAGACTTACGATTTAAGTGATGTGCAATATTATAAAATTGAGACTTACCCACCAGGGAAACCATGATATGTGTCAGGAGAAGCATCAGAAGCAAGTGATCATCAGTAGGTAGTGTATCAATATGCTATGCATTACCAGGCTCGCATAAGGGACAATTTCCAAGCTCTTTATCCATCTAACATTATTGACTGCATGTTTAAGTAATTCCTCACATCAGGGTTCTTCATCTTCAATTGGAACCAAAAATATGCATAACAGCAATGACATGCATGATTTAAAAAATACATAACACTAACAATCACTTAAATACATCAAAGAGGGTCGTTTTTAATATTTCTGTCGAACACTGTTATGTGTAACTAACCAGTAAAAGAGTACTTCTCATTTGCCTTAGAGAAATAAATGATCTCACAAATCTTGAGCCCAAACGAACACTAATCGAGTGGCCACCTCGTTTGGTTCGGTTCTAGTCACTGGCAACATAGACTAATATAAACAATATATGCTAAGACACACTGTATAAAGTTTATAGTCTAAAAGTTGACTATACACTTATAAAGTAAATTGTAATAAACATATTTCAATCCTTTGTTTGGTGAATTGTTCTAGAAAGTTAAACTACTTAACTCTTCACAACCGGGAGTTGGACACATAATCTCGTGGCTTGAGTGCCTCCAACTGCCAATTCATGTGAGACATGTGCTACGTCTACTATTTAAATCGGACAACATTATTAGGAAAAATGATTATAAATACTATTGACGACATCACCATCCTCATCATGACGAACTACCATAATATTGACAGCATCACCATCCTAATCATAATGAAACTGTTCCACAATGTAAAGCCCGACCCATAATGCAATTGCACCTACCAGGTTAGGAATTCTAAGAAGCAATCCGAGACATCCCCTTAGTAACTTAGTTATCCTGATTAAATATAACGGAACATTTTCCCATTTGTTATAGATAACGAATGTGTCAATTCTTACTTTCAACCCATTTGGACCCGTATGACCAGTTCCCTATTATCTATAAATCATACCTCCAAATTAACTTTCATAAAATGTCTAATAAAGTAATTATATTAACTAATCAAAATAAAATCCTCTATCCAAAGTAACTAATCAAATCAATTATATTAAATAATTTAGAATGTCTATTAAAACGATAAAAGCATACACGAATTAAAAAAAAAAAAAAAATCTATTATGAATCAAATGTTTAGAGGCTGAAAATACCCTAAAGTGACAATGTTGATGATTTTATTGATTTGCTTAATAATTACTTTAGTATCGTCAGCCATTTTCCACTAATTTCAAAAGGCTAATAATACCCTAAAGTTTGAAGCAAAGTGAGGGGGTTATTGCATTGCTTATCCAATCTGCTCATGCATTTGCAAAAGTTTGCCAAAAACTAATTTCCAATAGCTAGAAATGAAGAGGCAAACCCTATTCATTAAAAAAAATATATCATGGCAATTAAACTTGTTAACGATCGCTGTTGAACATAAACCAAATTACCCTACGAAGGTAGTTCAATCACTGACAACAAAAAGATTGGACAATGAACAGGGATCAAAGGTAACAACAGCAACCTCATTTATTTTTTTATGGAAACTACCATTCAAATGCACAGGCAATTCACTTAAAAGTAGTAAAGAAAAACGATATTTGATCACTCAGTATAAACCACAATCACAACAAAAATCACTTATATATAGCTGCATAATATGAAAATTCCTCAAATGCACAGGCAATTCACTTAAAAAGAGAGATAAATTTAGAACCAATAGCAACTCTTTAACCTATTTAGTGACGAAAAAAAAGTGCCAAGACATGAATGCTGGCATGATCATCTGAGATGTGTGAGCATTCGGCTATCGGATTCCTCTTTGAAACTTCTGAAGAATTACATGGAAAAAAAAAGTGAAACAAATGTAAAAGTTCCAGATAAGTTTTTCAAAATTCACAAAGACATTTAAACAAACGCTTGTGCCTAAAAAAAGCTTCTATTACCTTTAAGACTCCTTCATTCATAGTTTCCTAATGCGTAATCAGGTACTTTTAATTTCTGATATTGTAACTTCTTTAGAAACCCCTTCCCTTCATGTCTCTATCATGGTTGATTAATTATTCGTTAAATACCACTTCTTCATTCCTTCAAATCCATGCGTCTTATTAGTGTTTGTATTGACCTAGTCCATTATGTTTGGGTGAATCTTCTTCAAAAAGGATGGATAAAGAAGATTTTTTATTACCTTCTAGCATATACATGATATAGTTTTAGATGTATGTTGAACCATTAAGATCTCATATTTTCGCTTTATGTTTGTTAATTGCTATGAACCATGTCATACCATTTTTTTGGGATTTGACATTGCAAATATTGCTGATCTGGTCAATGTTGAACCTCTAAACGCCTCTAATACATATGCATAAATAACAAAATGAAGTTATGACTGTAGAACATAAAGTGGATCACTTGTTAAATGTATAATTGTACCTCCTTAAACCCTAAAAATCATAAAATCAAAGACAAAATCAAACATGTATATACATGAGCAGATTTATTAACCAATTCAGTACCACCAATCCTCTTACTCTTTAATCTTCATCCACTTTTATCCCCAGAAACAAAACTAATAGCAAAATCACAAACCCTTTTAAAATATAAATAAAAGCCTATATCACTTTTAAACAAAATCAAGATTTTAGATATTAAAAATCATACCTTTAGGCCATTGAATTTTTTTTGTTCTTCCATATATGAATTATAAAGATGGTCTTCAGAATCATTGCAATAACAACTATGGCTCGATTTTTGTTTTAGGGTTAGAATTGGGAAAGTGCTTTGAAAGAAAACTGGGTCGAATTGTTTTGCGGTTTTGTTTTTGTAAATTTTATTTTGGACCCTTATACTTTTGTAAATTACCCCGTCTTTTTAAGGTTTTGTTTCTTTATATTTATGGAACATATACTTTTGTACCCAATTTTTTTAAAAAAACGAATGTTTATAGATTTGGACTAATTTAGGAAATATTTTATTTGTTTTTCTTTTATAAACATCTTTTAAAAAATACAATTAATTAAATAATTACTAAATAAGGAATGATTTGATTTAAAAAGTCCCCACTATGGGTTTTTGTTTTATTAAGAAAAAGATAACATTTATTCGGTGCTTTCTGCACCTACTCTCTAAAACCCTACCATTCTTTATAAAATTATATGTATACTAAATACGGGTGGCAATCGAGTCGTGTTCGTGTTGACCTATTCGGGTTCGCGGGTTGGCGGGTTGAAATAATCTCAACCCAAACACTACCCATTTATTAATCGTGTCAAGAAGCTCAACCCTAACCCAAACCTGCATAACACGTGTAACCCGTTTGTGACTCGTTTAACCTGTTTAAGCAAATATGTCAAGCAGTTAATAAGATTGATGGTTTGTTGATTTAACTAGCTTAAATGCAAAAATGATAAAGGATCTAATATATGATAAAAATAACATACAAATAACTATACAACAATTTCAATGATATCTGAGTTATAAGTTATAAGCGTCAATTTCAATAAAATCTTAGTTTTAATCATAATTTACTAATATTAAGAACATAACAAAATACATTTAATCCATATCCAACATTAAAACCAAGTTATATATTTTATTTTTAGAGGCTTATATACTTAAACGGGTTTACGTGTTGACCTGTTTAACACTTGCTCAACCCAAACACGACCCGTTTATTAAACGGGTTAGACGGGTTGACCTGTTTTTGACCCAAACCTGTTTATCCTCAACCCAAACCTGTTTAACTTCGTGTCGGGTTCGTGTCATTTATCGTGTCGTGTCGAGAATTGCCATCCCTAATACTAAACCACATTCAAAACGAGGCCGTTGTAACGCAAATAAAATATTCGGCAGACATTAAAAAGAATTATGAAATTTTGGCCCAACAGTTTGAGCCCACCCGGCCCAATAAGTAAGCAAAAAAATATTTTTCAAAAAATACCCTGAACTATGCAACAACATGCGAAAACTACTTTAAACTTTTCACTCTTTACGACTTTTTTTATATAACAAACGTTATTTACCAAATATATACTACCTCTAGGGTTGTAAACGAACCGGACGAACGCGAACGGAGCTTTATTCATGTTCGTTCATTTAATTTTAACCGGACAAATAAATGAACACGAACACTTAAACGGACGAATTTTCTTGTTCATGTTCATTTATTAAGAAAATGACTTGTTCATGTTCGTTTATGTTCGTTCACTAAGACACTAAACGAATGCTAAACGGACATAAACAATCGAACATAAATGAATATAGACAAACAAACATAAACTTTATTAAATTATGTATCTAATAATGTTTTATAAGTATTGTTTTATTTAAACAAACTAATTTTAAAATTATACGATTAAAAGATATGATATACAGACATGAATAAATAAATGAACATAAATGAACGTTAACGAACGCTTAATCGGACGTTCACGAACATAAATAAACGGACGTGACTTTTGTTCATGTTTGTTCATTTAACTAAACGATCGTAAAATAATGCTCATGTTCGTTCATTTAATAAATAAACGAACATAAACGAACTTTTTACCGAACGGTTCATGAAATGTTCACTGAACGTTCAGTTCGTTTACAGCCCCAACTACCCCCGTCCCAAAATTTAAGTCCAGGTTACTTTTTAAATCCAACTTTGACCAATTTTTATTTTTATTGTATAATACTTAATGAAAATTATATCATATGAAAATATATTTAAAATCCAATCCATTTATTTATTTTGCATAAAGTATTATATAACACAAGCAAAAATATTTAAAGTCAAAGTTGGATTCAAAAAGTCAAATTGGACTTAAATTTTGGGACGGAGCGTAACAGATATCTAGCGATTTCTTCAATAAAAAAATACCGCCGAGAAGGTCTTTCGATTACGAACAAAACGAGCCAAATATTGATATATTTTTGACATGCGTGCTATTTTATAAAAAAATGTTGAAGTTTAATACATATTTTTTTATTAAACAAAAGAACTTTCAAATGCACCCTTAGCTAACTTAAAAACTATTCTAAAATTTGTTTAATCCTCAAAGGCCAAAGACATACACTTCTACGAAAGTTTGAATTATATATAAATAATTATTTTTTTATAACAAACTTTATTCAAACTATTTGACAAACATCTATCGAATTCTTTAATAAAAAATATACCACCGAAAAGGTCTTCGGATTACAAGCAAAACGAGTACATACGATTTTATAAAAGTATTAAAAGTTAATACATATAAGTTTTTTTAAGAAAACTTTCAAAATATACCCATAACATACCAAACAACTTTTAAAACTATCAAATTTTTTATTTTTTTATTTAATTATTATTATTATTTTTAATCTATGCAACAAATAGTACAACAACAAAATGATCTAAAAATAGGTTAAATTTTATTTTATAACCGAAAACTTAGCTATAATATTAGCAAGGCTCTTACTAAAGTTACATGCGCAAATAAAAAAACCGCCACGATTTGCAAAAAAACCAAACTCCTAAAAAGCCATGCATAAGTCATACGAAAATAAAGTTTCATCGAACAATAAACACATATATCATATATCTTTAAATAACGATAAAACAAAAAGCCCGACTGCAACGTGCGAGTCGTATATAAGCAAAGTCTAATACCCTAATATATACGCATAAAACCCGAAAACCATTTTGGAATTATCATATTCCTTTCCATTACATAATACCAAGCTTTTAACTTTTTAGATGGATACAATATAAAATGGTGGGAACGTCAAGTTTTGTTCAAAAGTTAGGTAATTCAGTTAAGAAAATCTCAGATAGCAAAACCTCAAGCTGGTGGTACAATCATCACATGCGTGCCGCATCTCGTGCCATTTTCGACCGAATCCCACTAGTCGATCTTGTTCTTGAAGTCCGAGACGCAAGGGTGAGTCGTGTCCCCTTTCTTTATGCATACCAACTGTTCGATAAAACATGTTTAACGAAGACTCACTTTGTGTCTTGTCTTTAATTTTCAGCATCCGTTGTCATCAGAATACGGGCAGTTAAGATACTTCCCATCTTCATCTAGGAACATTATCGTCCTCAATAAATTGGATCTTGCTAGTCGCTCAAAAACTAAGGTAACAGATTTTTTTTTTTTTTTTTCATTTTTTTTGCCGTAAATTTGTAATGTTGTTGATATAAGGGTTCTCAAGATACAATATGACTGAATTATTAAAGACAGAAAAAAACTTTGTAAATTGTCAAGCATTCAAAAAGAAAGACGATGCCTGTGAAACTAACAAACAAGCCCAAAGTAACAGCTGAAGCACCAACTTTATTGCTATAAAAACACAAAAAAATACATTGGCCCATGTATTCTTGCATCTTTGTTAGTTTTAGAGCAACCTCCACCAGAGGAGCAAGTGCATCCGGGGAGTCTCTTCCAATCTTGGATGAATCTTTTTCGTATTGCTCAATGTAAAGACGAAACGTGACCCATCTTCAAATAAATAGTGAATTCCCTGATTCTTTGAGATGGAACCATCAACAGGATCTTTGTATTCAAATTCATCAGCACTGGCAACATTTGCCACATCTGATCTTATACCCTTTATGGTAGTGTTAACATCACTGAGAGAAGCCTGTAGCTTGACCAAGTGAGCTATTAGTTCCTTTGCAGCACCTGCATCAACATTCTTGTAATCATAGCGAGTATAATAGTGGCGTCCAAATTTAGCCCAGTGTTGCTTCACAATGTCTTCAACAGTCACAAGATTTCCTCCATTGAGATTGTCTTTGTTTTTATAAGCAAGAATGGATAGTTAAGCCAACACAGCCCAGATTCCGTCCTTTTCACGGATATGGTCCAATCCAGTCCTGAAACTCTCTTCACCACAAACTTAGCATAGCCCAGCATCCATCAAATTACCAAAGAATTTCCAGCCGGTTGGTACCTCGAAAAACTTCAACTTCAAACTTTTAGCACAACATCAAGAGCAGCAGATGTTGGCATGCTCCGGGCAACACCCTTTAATCCAGATGAAAAGTAGGGAATGGATTCAACAGCATTGGCAGCAATGATAGAAACTGAATCAGAAGGGGTGACAAAAAACCTTTTACCAAGAACCACGTTCCTATTGGCATCACCATCTGCAGCAGCACCAAATTCTGGTGGGTTACTGTCAGGGTTTTTACCCAATCCCATTCGTGAGACCAACTCTTTGGCATACGTTAGGTTGGTATCAGGATGTCCACCACCAAAGTCTTCCTTAGGTACGCAGTTCAACAATGAGCTTTCTTTTGCACCAAGTTCTTCAACAAATATGCGACTTGCATAAGCTCCAGCAACTCCGTGAAGCGCATCATAACAAAAACTAAACTGTGGAGATGCAATTAACTTTTTCATGGACTTAAAGTCAAAAATTGACTTCATCAATTTCACAGTCACTTGCTGAATCAAAAACATCAACATTTAATTGACCATCAGGACCAGAAAAAATTGAAATGCCAATTGCCAAAATATCCACATCAGGTTAGCCTTCTGCAAGAAAATACTCCTTTATTGTTTTTGTATTCTCGTAGATTTGATCAGTAATTCCTTCAGGTGCTGGCCCACCATTTCCGATATTGTATTTAATTCCAAGGTCCTCATTGGGACCACCTGGGTTGTGACATGCTGTCAGTATAAATGCACCAACTCTTTCACGCACAACTGCTGATACAGCAGGTGTTGATAGAAGTCCATTTTGGCCAACCCAAACACTTTTAACTCCATTTGCAGCTGCCATCTTAATTATAATCTGGATTGCATCCTTTGAATAGTATCGTCCATCACCCGAAACGACTAATGTAGAACCTTTAACCTTTTCGGCTGAAAGGGCGTTGAATGTTGATTGAACAAAGTTATGCAAGTAATGGGGTTGAATGAACACTTTAACCTTCTTCCTGAGACCAGAGGTACCAGTCTTCTGGTCTTCAATTGGCGCCGATTCGACACGTTTCACCGTAAAATTCGCCATTATTCTCAGAAGTGAGAGTGAAATATACTAAAGATGGATGGATGGACGTGTTCGGGATTATTCTTGTTTTATTTAACTTCTGTATGGATATTTTAATTATGAATGTTACAAATGACGATCTTAACAAAACCTGCAATATCAGGATATAAACGAGAACACTTAAAATTCATATTCATTTGTGTTTCATCTAATCAATCATTTCGGTTGCTATTTTTTCTAATCTAGTTAGAAGATTCTGGAGTTTAAAATAGCTTTTATAACCTGTGCCCAAGTGATACTTTGTCATAAAATTGTTACTCAACTTTACTCACAAACGTGCTAAAGTTAAATTACTTGGGATGTTCAACTATTTTCATTTCAGTTTAAAAGGATGAACATTGCGTCGAAAGTTCATCTAATAATGTTTTGTAAAAGAATGGTATCACCTGTTTGAATTGAGCCTGATTTCGACTCTTGTGGGTTTTATCTAATATTAAAGTATAGCTTTTTGGTTTAAAAATTTTAATGCTTAGCAATTTTGTATTTTGGCTCTCTCCCTCCATCGGTATCATTGATGAATTTATTCTTTTATTGTCAATTATAGGAGTGGATGGATTACTTTAAGGCGCAAAATTACATACCTTATGCTATCAATTCTCATAACAAAGACAGTATCAAGGAGGTAAACGAGAACACATTATTTCTGTTGTTGTCAATTTGACTTTTGCTTTAATGTTTTCTATCACATGCTTGGACTTGGATCCTTCATTAAGAGTATCTATTTGTTAGTTCCTGAACTTTGTCCAAGCAAGACTTAGAGACATTAGAAGGAGCACACATTCAAGTGAGACTCGTACCACTACAGTAATGCTTGTCGGAATTCCAAATGTTGGCAAATCTGCCTTAGCAAACTCCTTGCATCAAATTGGCAGAATCAGTGCTGCAGGTAACCTTATTAATTAAGACAAAGACCCACGCACTTACGAAAGTGTTTTTCTATCTTTATACTGATGATATGTTTTTGTTGTTTTTTCTGCTAACTGATATATTGTCTTCAAGAGAAAGGGAAGTTAAAACATGCGACTGTGAGCCCACAGCCAGGGGAGACAAAAAATATCACCAGTTTAAAGGTACAATCTTTGTTTACATGTTACTTTGTTTTTTTTTGGGTGAAAAAATCATTTATATTGTGACCCGTCTTATAATATTTCATTTCAGATTGCAAGCCATCCTAATATATATATCTTGGACACCCCTGGAATTTTGCCTCCCGAGATTCTTGATGCTGAATTGTCTTCAAAATTGGCTTTAACCGGTAACGTTTTACTATGTAAATTTTTTCCTCCTTAATTTGTTACTATGCTTGTTAAGTATCATTTTATATTATATTTATATCGTTTCTTGTTGTGGACCTTTCGCTCACTCTTCAATGCAGGAGCGATTAGCGATTCTTTGATTGACCAATCAGACCTTGCACAGTACTTTCTCTCTATTCTTAATTTGAGTGATGAATACAAGAAATGGGCAAAGTTTTCCACAACGTACGATAACATAGCTGGCACTTGTGGTTGTGGGTCTGAGTTGGAAACAAACGAAAATCAAATTGTGAATGATCATACTCAGGTACAAAAGAATATTCTAAATATCATCATATCCCAATCGCGTTTTTTAAATTTATCAGCATTAACTTAGAATTTCTATGTTTTCTAGTTAAAAACAATTTAAGTTATATGTTCTGCACTATTTCATAAAACAGGGGTATAATACCTTTCGTGCATGCTAGTGCTACTAGATGATGGATGCAACTTAAGTTATAATATGAGTTTCCATCGCGAAGCTTTGATTTATGCTAATGATATTAGTCCACTCTGTTCCCCTATTTTGTCATTATAGTAGCCATTGCATTGAGTAAAACATTTCATTAGACATGTGGCTAAAACCGAGACCCTCTATACTTTTCTTGTAGGATTTTGTGGTGCAGGCTGTTCGTCGAGCTCTCTTTGAGGAGATATCAGCTTTCAAAGGTAACCTGGAAGATGAGAACGATATGGTGCAGCTGATTGAAACACAGTTTACAACACTGAGAAATATTTTAAATGTGACTTCAGATTCATGTGGTGATACTAATAATGCAGTTTCTACCAAGCTTATTAATCTTTATCGTACGGGAAGACTTGGCCATTATACTTTAGATAGCTTGCCAAGAACATGTGAATTATAAATTATTTATTTTCTTTTTAGAATTTACAATTATTTCTTATCAATATGAAAATATTACATTTGCATTCTTAAACTATTTTTTATTTTTTTACTATATTTCATTTTTTATTTTTTTATCTATTTTTACGTTTAATTTCAACATAAAAGGTAGCTTAGTAAAATACAATGTGCTAAATTTTCAACAATTCTATTAGAGAGTATAGAAGGTTTGGAATGAGATGCTTATCATTGAATCATACAGACATATATATACACAATACATCTTAGGGTTTCCTGTGATGGGCCGAGCCCTACAATGAGTACAACATGGGCTGAGATAATACACTACACTAATACGCCCCCGCAGTTGGAGCGGGAGGAAGTCGAACGCTCAAACTAGAGCGAAACTCGGCAAACAATGGAGATGGAAGTCCTTTGGTGAAGATATCGGCGTACTGGTATCTCGAAGGCACATGAAGAACACGAACATGTCCGGTGGCAACAAGGTCACGAACAAAGTGGATGTCAATCTCAATTGTTTCGCGCGTTGATGCTGGACAGGGTTGGTAGGCAGATAGACAGCACTGACATTATCACAATAAACAAGTGTAGCAGTATGCAATGGTACAAGAAGCTCGCGAAGAAGGTTCCGAACCCATGCAGTTTCGGCAACTTCATTAGCGACACCACGATATTCCGCTTCAGCACTAGAGCACGAAATAACATGTTGCCGCTTAGATGACCAAGTAATAAGGTTGTCGCCGAGAAAAACACAATAACCCGAAGTGGATCTCCGAGTGGTGGGACATCCGGCCCAATCAGCGTCAGAGTAAGCTGTAAGTTGAGAGGCCGGAGATGTATATAGTTGAAGGCCATGATCAAGGGTGCCACGAACATAATGCAAGATGCGCTTGAGAGCCGTAAAGTGAGGGTCCCGAGGGTCATGCATAAATAGACAGATCTGCTGCACAGCATATGAGAGATCAGGGCGTGTGAATGTAAGATACTGAAGAGCACCAGCTAAACTCCGATATAATGTTGGCTTGGATTCAGCGTCAACTAGAGTCTTGCACGGGTTACAGTTGAGCATGTGAGCACGCTCAAGTATTTCAGTGGCATACTTGCTTTGAGAAAGAAACAAACCAAAAGACGTACGTTGAGCGGAGATGCCAAGAAAATAGTTGAGCGGTCCAAGGTCAGTCATGGCAAACTCACTGTGAAGAGATGTGATAATGCTCTGTAGAAGAGATGATGATGAAGCTGTCAAAATGATGTCATCGACATACAGTAGTAAATATGCTATCTCAGTACCCTGCTGAAAGACAAACAGAGAAGAATCACTCTTGCTATGATGAAAACCAACACGTGTGGCGTAACCAGAAAATCTTTGAAACCATGCCCGAAGGGCCTGTTTGAGGCCATAGAGTGATTTCTACAGAAGACAAACATAATCAGGGTGAGCAGGATCAACACATCCAGGAGGCTGATGCATGTAAACAGTCTCTGATAAATGACCGTGAAGGAATGTGTTCTTCATGTCTAGCTGATGTATAGGCCATGCACGAGAAATTGTAAGGCTAAGAACTGTACGAATGGTAGCTGGTTTGACAACCGGGCTAAATGTCTCGTCACAATCTATCCCCTCTTGCTGACTACGACCGTCGGCAACAAGGCGTGCCTTATACCTTCTAAGAGAACCATCTGCATGAAATTTTTGTTTAAATAACCACATAGATCGAACCACATTTACTTTTTGCGGTCGGGGAACAAGGACCCACGTTTCATTNGAGTAAGCTGTAAGTTGAGAGGCCGCAGATGTATATAGTTGAAGGCCATGATCAAGGGTGCCACGAACATCACGCAAGATGCGCTTGAGAGCCGTAAAGTGAGGGTCCCGAGGGTCATGCATAAATAGACAGATCTGCTGCACAACATATGAGAGATCAGGGCGTGTGAATGTAAGATACTGAAGAGCACCAGCTAAACTGTGATATAATGTTGGCTTGGATTCAGTGTCAACTGGAGTCTTGCACGGGTTACAGTTGAGCATGTGAGAACGCTCAAGTATTTCAGTGGTGTTAATACAAATATCGCCTAAAAACGTTATTTATATTTTACGATCTTTGCTAAGTTTTGTTAACGACAAAGTGTAAACTTTAGTTTTTAGTAAAACATAATTTGAGTTTAAATACTTACATAATTAGACATTTGCTACATTTACATTTCATATAAAACACAACATTTTTATATTTCTTAGAATAGAAATGTCACATCCCATTTATGGTAAGTTTGTGTCAAACACATCAATATGCATTTAAGGAAAGATTGTGTGTTTGACTCACCATAAGTCTTCTTACACAAGTATGTGTTTGACTAGAAATAAGTTGATGTGACTTTGGTTGGTTTGGAAAGATTTATTGCAAAACTTACTGTCAGACCTGGCGGAACCTTGGAGGTACACGGGCGGAACCTATCTGAGGGTTCCGCCGTATCCGCCAGAGCTGCTGAAAGTCTTGCTATAAATACCAAGCCATTTGTTAGATTTTTCCTTTATCACTTCTCATTATATTTTACACATACATCATTCATCTAACCCATTAACATTGTCATTTGTGTGAAGTTCTCTTGTAGCAAAGAAGTTCACAAGTTCATATAAAAGTTACAAGTACTCAACACAACGTTGCAAGACTTGTTAGCTTAACATTGTATAGACTTCGTGTAGTTTATACTTCATTTGATTGTGTATATTCAAGTTGTGATCGGTTAGTATTTTAGGCCTTAAAATACATAGTGTGACGGGAGTTGTTGTACCCTTGTAAAAGAACTAACGGGAGTGGTTGTACCCTTATAAAAGAACTCGACATCTAGCTTAGTGTCGGTAATCGTGTAAGCGACGTGTAAGGTTTTCTCCGCCGGTGAAAGGAGATTGTTGACTAGTGAAAGAAACTCTCGAGTTGGATACTCGGGGCGTGGACGTAGGGCAAGGAAAAAGATTCCTTGTAGCCGAACCACGATAAATACTCGTGTTGTGCTTTGATCGTTTCTTTCTTTATACTTGCATATTATATATTGTCTTTGAGTTTATATCTTTGATTAAACGGAAAATTTCAAAAGATAATTAAACGAAAAACCGGTAAAACTATTCAACCCACCTTCTAGTTTTCCACAATTGGCATCAAGAGCTACGTTACTCAAGCTTTTAAAATATATTGTGTTTTAAAACTTGAAACGATCCATGGATTTTGAAAATTATAAAGAAGGGCAATCTATGCAAAGACCACCACTTTTTGAAGCAAATGGTTTTATATATTGGAAAAACAGATTTGAAACTTAC
>LBNU01000333.1:22080-39766 GCA_014162995.1 Artemisia annua
CTTTCATTAGATCTAAGCAAACACAAGGAAAACCTAGCCTAGCATGTTAAATAAAAGACAAGCGTAAGATAGAATCAAACATCACATAGACATATTGAATGATTAATTGATTACTTATCTTCAATGTAACATGAGAGATCCAAGGGTATAAACCCCTTAAAAAAGCTGCAAAATTCCTCTAGGGTTTCTCCCTTAAAAAGTTCCACACAAATTCCCCACTCTTAATGACTAAAAATTATGAGAATATATATAGAAAATCAGATCTGACGGCATCACGTTACAGCCTTGACGCCGTTACCTCGTCGTGGTTAGGGTTTCTTGATGGCCTTCTTGATGCCGTCCCTCTTTAATCCGTTCTGGCTTATCAAGGCTTGACGGCGTCACATCCAAGCTTGACGCCGTCAAGGGTACTATTCAGCAGATATTTGGCACTTTGTCGAATTCTTCACTTTTATGCTCCAAAAACGTCCAAAATGCTTCCTTTTCCAGAATTTCTCTCCAAAGTACCTAAAATGACAAAAGGAACGATTTAGGGCGATATTTGATCAAATAAATACGATTTAGGGCTTAAATGACCCCCGAAAAGCGGTACACTTTTCGCCTTATCAATCTTGATCGTCCTACCTATGTCTACCGTCTGAAAAAAGGGCTCTTTATGGCTCAAAGCAGGCTCCTAGAGCATGGTACGATATACCGTCAATGTTTCTCCTGGAAAATGGATTCTCCAGTGGTGTGGTGGAACTAGTTGAGAGAGGTGTGGTGGAACTACACTTTGTGAGGGCAGAGCTTCAGCTGGCAGATTTCTTCACTAAGGCACTCCCAGGAGAACGGTTTCAATTTATTCTCCTGCAACTTGGTATGAAGAGTCTCACGCCAGTATCACTCAAATGTCTTCAGGAAGAGAATGAGGGGTAATGGATTCGCTTCACATATCCTTGTATATATATATTATAAAACCAAAAAGAAACTACAAAAATATAAAACCTATAAAAACCATAAAAATCTGAAAAACACAAAATACCAAAAATTGTTCTTCTTTAGGCATGTCTTCTGTTTATTGATAACATTTACGGTTCTAGAAATGTCATTTAATAATGGCACGGAACTTTAAATGAAGCTCGAGCAGAAGTTAAAAATGAATAATTAAAACATGTCTTAATGGCTTGCTATTACTTCAGATAGCAACCCGTTCCTCTGAATGGGGAAAACACGTCGCCAAAAAGACGGTTGTTCCTCTTACTTGGTGAAGTTCACCTGGGGCATGGATTACTTTACATCCATGTTTCATCGAAATTATGTACGTTTCAATGCATCATTTCTAGTAAAAGAAGAGAAATCTTCTTTCATCCCAAAATCTCTCTCGTCTTTGATTCTTCAAGAGAGTTTTTGTGGTTTACAAGGTGGCTATTGGACTTAAATTTTCACAAATACCTATCACTCAATGTAATGACTACAGCTCTTTAAATCATTTGAGGGGGAGCGTATTTGCTCAAAATTTCTGCACCTTTCAAAACTTTGTGCACCAGCAGCAGTGACTAATTCGTCTCATAATCAGTACATGTTAAAATCTGACCACATTTTTCTCCCATGCTCCTAAACTTATTTAAATCAATTGGGATCACAAAAACTCAAATGATTTGAAATTTTTTGATCGAGGGAGAGAATGTGATTTAAATATGAAATCTGATAAAAAGTGATGATTTGGACTTAAAAGATAATGTATGCTCCCCAATATGTGCTAAACCTTTTGGATATACCAGTGCACATATTGAGGGGGAGCAAAATGGCTTGTGGTGATTAAAAATTTTGCCAATTTTGGCATCTTATGTGAGCGTGACTCAGATTTGACTCATGAATTGACGAAACACAACTGTTTGTATTCGAAAGGATTTATCCAGGTAGAAGGTACCGTTTCGAGAAACTCTTCTTAGATGTATACTTTGACGGGTCTAACTTCCTTATTAAGGAATGTTAACAACTTCAAGTTAGTTATTAGGGCTAGTTATCACTTAAAAGCTGATAATTGATCCCTTTAACTAAGCAACGTAAACGTGTCCCTAGGGTNCTAAACTTATTTAAATCAATTGGGATCACAAAAACTCAAATGATTTGAAATTTTTTGATCGAGGGAGAGAATGTGATTTAAATATGAAATCTGATAAAAAGTGATGATTTGGACTTAAAAGATAATGTATGCTCCCCAATATGTGCTAAACCTTTTGGATATACCAGTGCACATATTGAGGGGGAGCAAAATGGCTTGTGGTGATTAAAAATTTTGCCAATTTTGGCATCTTATGTGAGCGTGACTCAGATTTGACTCATGAATTGACGAAACACAACTGTTTGTATTCGAAAGGATTTATCCAGGTAGAAGGTACCGTTTCGAGAAACTCTTCTTAGATGTATACTTTGACGGGTCTAACTTCCTTATTAAGGAATGTTAACAACTTCAAGTTAGTTATTAGGGCTAGTTATCACTTAAAAGCTGATAATTGATCCCTTTAACTAAGCAACGTAAACGTGTCCCTAGGGTATATGTCTATTAAGAGTGGATCAATTCAAAAGTGCAACTCACCCCGACATGTGCAAATTTCTATCTAAAACCTATGAGCACATGTTAAGGGGGAGCATTTGAAAAATCATAAAACTCTCAAGGTGTTAGCAAAAATGTGTTTCTTGATCATAAACACTTTGAGAGAAAATTTTCAATGATTTGGTTATATGGCGATTGTGGAACGATACCAAAAGACTGACCACTTTACTTTAATGCATGGAGTTATAAGGATGGTAAGGTTAGGTATTTGTTCCCATGATCCACCAGAACCGGAGGGATCTTCCCAGGGAATATCCACTAGTTAGATTAGAAGTCCTTAGGATTGATTGAAATAAGGAGAAAAGTGAGAAAGGGAAGAGTGCCGACTGAGATAGAGCTAGGACTGGAACAAACCCAACAAGGTTCTAGTGATGAAGTCTCGGTAAGCACTGAAGGGGTTGAAGAATTAAAAAGAAACGAAATGAGAAAGGGTGAAAAGAAATAGCCCTCCAATTATTCAACCTTAGGGCAGAAACCAAGTTCAACTCATCTGCTACTGGTTGTTACTAAGTTAACACCGGTATTGAAGACAAGACGTCATAGACCCAGTGACGCACTGCACTAAACCTTCTAACCACTCAAGTTCCCTTAAAAGAGCTTGTTTCATTCTCACGGGGAACCGTTGTAATCTATCAACTCGTCTCTTAGAGATGGTTGATATTGAAGCAGGAGACCTCTCCCTAGTCTCCGCATAGGATAACCAAATTGCACTTATCGAGTCTAGAGCCACGAGATGCATCAAAAGATCTCATAGGAACACTTGATACTTATACACTAGTTGTTCAACATAACGGACACCAGCTGTAATATTCTGAGTCCTTCGCAGATCTTAGCAATCTGCCAAGAACACTTATGAGGGAATATACATAAGTATTTCCCAGTGATTGAGTGGAAACTCCTGCCANTAACCAAATTGCACTTATCGAGTCTAGAGCCACGAGATGCATCAAAAGATCTCATAGGAACACTTGATACTTATACACTAGTTGTTCAACATAACGGACACCAGCTGTAATATTCTGAGTCCTTCGCAGATCTTAGCAATCTGCCAAGAACACTTATGAGGGAATATACATAAGTATTTCCCAGTGATTGAGTGGAAACTCCTGCCAGGGTCAACAATCAAACAGCCTTGAAAGCAGGTCGCTTCAGTAACTCCTTGTGGGTTACGCTTAGTGTTCGCGGTGGTGTTCGAAAACGGTCTACAGTCGTGGTGTGATCTCCAGCGACTCACCTAATCGTTGATGTACTTCGGTATGTCAGTGAAAGCCCTTTCAGGGGTATCCGATTGGGAACGGCCTTGGTAAGGATTAGAGAAAGTCTTCACACTATGCAGTTGACGATCTCGAACTCCGAACCTGTAAGCGCTGGTATGTTTATTTCTAACCAATTTTCATGCAGCTCAACATACCAACCTTATTACTTTCACCACCATCTCTATAGTTCCACATGCTCATACAAACATTTAAAAGGAGTATTCAGAACTGTTCAACCATGGAGATTCACTCAACAAAGATGTATGAGCATGTTGGAAAGGCGCACACCCACCAGAGATAAAGAAGCTGGCGATTGTTGCTGATTGCTGAAAAGATGTTGATCCATCACCTCATGTTCACACTTCCACATCTAATTCAAAGAAATCATGATCATTGAATGGGCTTCAACTATGCTTCCATGACTCTGATGAAGAAGATCATGATCCTGAAAAGTGTGAGCATGCCAATGCAAAGTCGTTCAAATCACATAGAGACGTTGCTACTTAAAGATGACTTAAAGATACTCATTTGGATGAAGAACTAGAAGTAAAGCCAAAGATCATCCAACACATTAAAGTCATCTAGAGTTAACTGCTGAAAGCAAACAGTTCATGACAATGAGGAATCAAAGGATACGGGCTACAAAGATATCAACAAAGATATAGTTACTGAACTTCAATGTTTAATGTTTTAATTTCCGGGGTGACCTCTCTTAGGGGGAGACTGTTAGGAATACATTTTTTTATATAAAAAGATTCGGTCACCCCGAGTATTATCTAGCATGATGTAGCTCGTAGTATGTATCATATTAGTTAGTAATTAGTATAGTTTAAGTAACACCGTAGAGGACGGACGGGTCTTTACCCACTGTACACCCGATCCACAGCCCGTAGGAGAGCGTTATATTGTAACTATAAATACCCCTTCCCTTGTGTGGGAAGGGTTGGAACTTCTCATTAATCTGATATTCACTCTTTCACTTTCTCTCTCTAAGTTCCCAACTCTCTCTTTCTTTCTCTCTCTAAACTTTCTTACTCTTTTATTATTTTCTTTCTTTAATTCGATCCATATCACAAGAACCATACTTGTTTGTGTATATGAATATCTAACAGGAACCATCAACATAAATAAGAATCCAGCTCAACACTCTCGTACTAGATTTTTTAGGTAATTCGTCATCGCTTCGTTCATGATAATGTTGTAAAAAAGAAAAGCTTATATTAAGAAAATATCCTTCTAAAACAACATTGTCAATAACCTTAAGTCTCTGATACGCGGGATTGCGACCACGCAACAGGGTTTACCTCTTAAGGGATCTTGAGAAGCTTGCAATCCCACCAGGCAGTGTACCTGACCGATGTAGTATAGTGTAGTGGTAAGTACGGGGGATTGATCGTACTCCACAGGGAATAGTGTTCGTTAGGTATGAAAAACTACTCTAATAGGTCTAAGGATGAGGGATGATTATTTTTTTTTTTTTATATTTTATGAAAGCAAGTAAAATCTCGGGTTTGAAGGAGTGGGCGGAATTAGTTGCTAGTCAACTAACCCAAAAACTACTATTGCAATTAAAATAAAATAACAAGAAAATAAAAGGTTGTGAAACTTATATGGAGACAAGTGTGTTTACTTAGATTTCCTTACTCCCTAACTATCTTTTACCGGTTAATTAGTGTGTATTAATTGCGTGGATGACGGGTGTATTCCTTAATACCATTCGTGGGGTGGCGTACGTACTTCCCCAACTCTATAAGCTCCTACTTCACTCCTATGTCGAGCCTGCTAGAAGCTCCTAACATGGGATCATTAGAATTCGCTCATGCATTAAATACAACCATAAAAACCTAGTACGCATTGGTTCATGTTTCTTAAGACGTTCAAGCAAGTTACCGTATAGGAGGTTAGCCAGTTTTCTTAAGCCTAACATCGATAAACAATCATCCAATACAAGTAATAACACACCAACAACCAATAATCAATAGTTAGGTTTCATTAGATCTAAGCAAACACAAAATAAATCTAGCCTAGCATGTTAATTGAAAGACAAGCATAAGATATAATTAACCAACACATAGACATATTGATTAATTTGAATGGAGACTTATCTTTAATTGAACATGGAAGAATCAAGGGTGAAAAACCCTTGAAAAAGCTGTCAAAATCGTCTAGGGTTTTGTTCCCAAAAGTTGCACACTAATGAATGAAAAATAGAAAAGTATATATAGAAAATACACTCTGACGGCGTCAGCTTATACGCTCTGACGCCGTCAGCTCGCCGCCATTAGGGTTCTCGGATGGCCTAGATCTACTTCTGACGCCGTCACTTGTAAACTTGCTCTGGGCCGTCTCTCTTTAGCATTACACCTGACGGCCTAGGATTATTAACACCTGACGCCGTCAGGTGTAAACATCACATTTTCTTCTTAGGGCGTCACGTATAGTCAGAATCCACTCCTTTGTCTTGGTTGGCTGACGGCGTCACTTTGTGACTCTGACGCCGTCAGGAAGGATTTCCAGCATTCTTTTGAGACTTTGTCGTTTTCTTCACTTTATGCTCCAAAAACGCCCAAAATGATGTGTTTTCCAGAATTCTTCTCAAAAGTACCTAAAATGACAAAAGGAACGATTTAAGGCAATATTTGATAATATTAACACGAATTAGGGCTTAAATGACCCTCTAAAATGTGTACACTTTTCACCTCATCAAATACCCTTACACTTGAGATTTGCTTGTCCTCAAGCAAATAAGCTTTTATACCAATCAAAATATGAGTTAGGGGTCATTTAACACTAATATAAAAGTAATTACAACAAATAGTTACTCGACCCTAATCATAATAAGCACGGAAATCTTACACTAGCACCTCACAAATAGTGTTTGGATACTCTCATCTCTCGGGTGTTATAAACCTATGCAACTACATTTGAAATGGAATAAAATCACTCACTACCTGTCATAGCAAATAGATTACCATAGGCTTGGGAGAGAATCAATTACTCCTCCACTAGGCGTAAGCACCTAAAATAAACTATCAAAGAGGGCTTTCCAAAGGGTTGTAATGTAAGGTGTAGGGATATGATAAACACGGTTTGGTTGGAATAAAGGGTATTTTACTAGTGGCAAGTTAATTATCATGATCAAAATACATGTACTATAGCAATGTTGCTAAGCCCAAGACTCCCGACTCAACTGAAGCTAAAAACGAAATAACAAAACATAAACAAATATAAAAGAAAACGGGATGGTAGTCCATATATTTTTCTACTTCTCTTTTCTCATCTTTTTTTTTGGTATTTTTCTTGATTTTTTCGATTTTTTTTTTTTTTTTTTTTTTTTTTTTTTTTTTTTTTTTTGCATACACTCTTGCCTACCAGTCCAAAATAATACATCATAGGGCCTCGGTTCCTCCCCCTTACACTTGAACTTTTACATACTTTACAAATAACTAATCTAATGACTCAAATTAAGGATAATCAGAAAACTTGGAGTACTTTTTAAAATATTTAGCACATATGGGGGTACATAAGTTGTTCTTCCCCCATTACTCCATTAAACTAGTACTTTACCCATGAGTCCCAATCGTCCGCAAAACAATATGTACAAGATAAAATGAACTTCGAACTTAGCAACCATGGTAATCAATTAGATAATTAACAAAGGGTTTAACACAAATGTTGTCCCACAATAATGCACTAAAGATGAGTGCATACAAGGTGGGCTAAGACGATTGGGTGTCATTTAAGTGGGGTGTAAGAATTCTCACTTGAGTAAGATGCATCAAAGGTCCGAAACGAAAAGATAGGCTCTGAGGGGTGTACTAGGGGTATCGTGTACCAAAAATGGGTACAACGCAAAGGTGTGGGAGAGATTAAACTTTGACCATGGTACCAATGTAATTATAACAAAAACACCGGTGTAAAACAAGGGGTTAACTAATGCCTCTTATCATGTAGTAGATCTAACTACACGAATGTAGTCTCACTTGTGGATTTGAGATGGTCCTAACGCAAGTTCTAGAATCTAAGTGCTACCGGTACACACATCATATCATAAATGCTTTTCCTACCAATTCTAAGGGCGAACCTCACATATTTGGGGTGGAAAATTTTTTTAGTGGTGCGGTTTTTGTGCTAGTCATATAATTTCCTATCCATGAGACGCTTATTAGGACCAAAGTTTCACTTCTAAATGTTGTAAAAAATTTTAAATTGGTGCTAAAATTGCCCTAACAAATATTTCTCTCGGTTTTATTACAAATTTACTATCAAACAAACAAAAATCAAGCGCAATTGCATTCTCTAAGGTGTCTTCATTTACCCCCCCTTACACTTAAACCGAACATTGTCCCTGTTAGGATCTAAGTTTATCAATATTTGTCAAGTCTCGGTTATTTCAGAACATGTAATAGGTTGCTAGTTTACTTAAGTTATTCATGTAAACGTGTAGAGTCCAAATACACGTCCAATGGGCCTAGAAGCCCACGTTTAGAGAAGATAGGGAGGATAGGAGTGTTGCCCTACTCCTCACCTATAAATAGAACACTATGTAAACATTATCTCTTGTTGGTTATTTCATTATCTTAAGAAAACTCTTGCACTTTTACCTTTCATATTGATATAATCAACCAAACTCTATTTCTCATCTTATTTCTATACTTGTGTTTACAATATGGTGACCTAACAAGTGGTATCAATCGGTAGAAGAAGGTGTATTTTTTGTTTTTGTTTTACACGATCCATAATAGTGTTTTTAATCGTTATTTTTTGCAAAAGCTTGTAACTTTCTTTTTTGTTTCGTGTTTCTATCACATCTTTGTCCTCAAACTTGTGTTACAACTCAAACAACCAACAAAGTTTCAATTTTTTTCAAAAAAAATTTAAGATTCGTAAACTTGTACTTATTTTCAAAAACTTTAAAATTTTTGAAAAGTAGTTCAAGTTTGCAACTTTCTTTAAGATTTCATCATTTTAAGGTTAGTTGTACAAGAATCTTGGATTAAAAACGTGATTTTGGCTTGCTTTTTACAAAAAGAAAAATCTGCCAAAGTTGTACTTATTTTCGAGAACCTTAAACCCCATACTTTCGAGATCTTTGTATTTTACTCCAAAGGTGTTTCCGTTGCTTACTCAGTGCTTTTCTCTCTTGTATAAGAAAGAAAACACTTTGACTCGTTGGATATTATCGAGCTTGTATAATCTCGATAATTTTGGTACATCTTTTCGAAAATCTAAAAACTTTCGAGAACCTTTCAATTTTTTCGAAATCTTATTCTGTTTTCGAGAACTTTGGAACTTTTTGAAATCTTTTCTAAATTTTTTCGAGAACTTTGCTTATTTCCACTACCTTGGAGATTTCGAAACTTTTCTTCAAAATTTCTCGATAATTTGCATCTTTCGAGAACTTTAGAATTCTTTCGAGATCTTTGGTAAACTTTCGAGATCTTTGAACTTTGACAGACTTTCGAGATATTCAACCTACAAAGTTTCGAGAACACACTTGAATAAGTTTTCGAGAATTGGCATAACACTTATACCTTCTACAAGATCCATTTACACACAAGTCTTTCATCATGTCTCAACTACCGTACTCAAACTCTCCTTATACTCCACGTCACAGTACCGACCCTCGTCATGTATTACACTCTGGTAATGAAACAAAGCCACCTATGTTGTTACCTGGTAACTACACTTATTGGAAACGACGATTCTTAAAATGGGTTAACGGTCGTCCACAAGCTGATCTCATACTGAAATCCATTCTTCAAGGACCATATCAAATGAAATTCATTGCTGACTCAACTGGGTTCATTGAACTACAAACTAAAGACACTTTGACTGGTTCTGACCTAGCTCAATACGATGCTAATCAACAAGTTGTCTGGTACATCATACTAGGCCTTCCAAACTCCATCTACTCTAAAATGGACTTTGACGCTAGTGCTCATGAGATGTGGACACGTCTTGAATTCATGCATCTGTCATACCATGAACTCCGAATGAACCAGCTACTACAGTCATGTCTCCAAAGAAAGTTTCTGAAAAGCATTCTCCCTGCTCCACCTATCACACTTCATAGCTATCTGGAATCGCCCCAACAAATCTAGTAAAGCTTGAAGATGCTACTACGCATGTGGAAAAGACATATGGAAAATCTCATGGAAGTGCATATTACCTGCAAGCATATCTCTCGGCACTTCACAATGAAGCACGCAACTCTACTCCTGAGATTGATCACACAGTGTCTAACAACGCCTCTTATGCTTTTGTCAAGGATGACTTAGATGGAACTGATGCTATGCTACTGATGGCTGACACACAGGTAATCCAAGTAAGTGATTCCAGTCCAATCTATGACACTGATGATCAGTATCAGGTAGATGATTCTAATCCATGCCTGATACATGACATTGGTTCTCCTTCTGCTTCTGTCTCAGACGAGGAATAAGTTGTTCAATCTGATTCTATGTTACCTACTCACGTAATTGATCAAATGTCCACAGTGGTTTTATTTGATGATGATCCAATAAACCCAGATGTTACATTTGATGAAACAATTACGCCCATTGCACATGATAACAATGATCAAATTGAACAACATGAACCTTTGCCTGATCCTGATGCTGAATGGAGAATGTTACTTATGACTTGCCAAAATCAAAATATGCAGTGTCAAGCTCTGAATGCAAAGTTGAGAGACAAGAATGTGGCATTAATACGGGCACTTGAACATTGTAAATCACAACTCAATCATTTCAAAACTAAAGCAGATCATGAAACATGCATAGATACTATACTTCAACACAACAACGATTTACAAAAGAAGCTAAGCATGTTAACTGAATCTACTTTATTTCAATACTATAAATCATTCACAAATGAAATTCAATCAATGGAACATGCTGTTGCAAAAAATTCTGAAATTACTGTTGCCAACTTTCTTTCCCCTGTTGCGAAAGAAAGAAGGGAAATGTTACAAACACAATTTTCTCCAAGTCTTCAACGCTTGCATTCATATGCTCATAAATGGGAACAGGAACTTAACAGGGAAGTGAAAACCATAATGAATGTTTTTCAAGAATCTGAACAAGCGATTTTAATGCAAAAACGTCGAAATCAATTTTTACAAAAAGAAGCTGATCGACTCTTGGAACATGTTCTTAGTGCTGATATAATTTCTTTGATTATGAATTCTCTTTATGAATCTGGTACTTCTATGCTTGTTGATGATCACTGTGATGATATTGAGTTGTTGTCTAAACAAATTGAGACATTAAAAGATGAAAACATGAATCTCCGACAACACAATGATGATGTGCAAAACAAACTTTCTAATGAGATTTTTAAACTCAACAAAAAGCTTGAATGGTGTCAAAACCAAAGTCTTGATTTTGAACTGAAAATGCAAAGTCTTAACACTTCCAATCCTTTCAAAACGAAAATGAGGAATTAAAAAGTCAAATTTCTAAATATGAAAAGGAAATTGCAGAATTGCAAGAAGTTACAGACTATTGGCAAAAGAGTCGAGATAACTATCTCTATTCAAACAGAAAGCTCGAAAGTGAAATTCAAGATAAAAAGCACATTATCATTGAGTTGAAAGAGAAAATACGTGAACTTGAAAAAGGAAAATCTGTCAACACTAAAGTAGTTGCACCAGGAATGTACTCATTAGACATAACCAATGTAGAACAACACACTCATAAGTCTAATACGGATCCTTCCACTTCTACAGGAATAGTTGCCACTCCTAGCGTTAGCAGATCCAAGCATAAACGTATGAAAAGGAAGAATAGGATTTTGCAACGTAGAAAAGAGACACTAGATTCTGATTTGGCAAATTGTAATCCTAATCGTTGTGTAACGAATGATGAACCTTTAAATGATTTGAATGTTAATGCTTCATGTGTGTTTTGTCATAAGAGTATGTTATCTGGTGATCATTCTAAATGTGTTGCGAATTCTCTTTTATCTCATTTTAAGAAACGTACATCAGGCAGGAAATCTAGGGCCACTAATGCTTCAAAATCTGTGCTAGGACTTATGCCTTGTGTAGTTTCTAAAAATAGTGTAATCCACCCACTAGTTGTGAACAATAACCCTAGGAACATGCCATCACTTAGCGAATTCACTAAGAAAAAGGCTAAATCTAGTTGGAATTGGCAACGTTGGTTACAAAGAACACATAACTTTAAATGGATTCCTAAAATTGTTAATATGTGTGCTTCTAACCCAACGGAACCCACAACTTCTTCGGGTTCCACCCTTACCATTGTACCATCGTCGTCTCTTTTATGTGATGCAGGTGGTGCAAATTGTTCTCTGGATTGTTGATAGCGGATGCTCCCGACACATGACAGGCAATCTCAAACTGTTAAGAAACTTTGTCTCAAAGTTCATTGGTACTGTCAGATTCGGGAATGATCATTTCGCTGCAATTATGGGGTATGGGGACTATGTCAGTGGGAATATCGAAATTAGTCGTGTTTATTATGTTGAAGGCCTCGGTCACAATCTATTTTCAGTCGGTCAATTTTGTGATGGTGATCTGGAAGTTGCATTCAGGGAGAAAACATGCTTTGTTCGTGATCTACAAGGAAATGATCTGATGTCCGGCACACGTGGAAACAGTCTTTATACAATTTCAATGTCCGACATGACCGCTTCCTCTCCCATTTGTCTACTTTCAAAGGCTGAATCGACAAAATCCTGGTTATGGCACCAACGCATGTCTCATCTCAACTTCAAAACTATAACTGATCTTGCTCGCCATAAACTAGTCGACGGTCTTCCAAGGTTCAGATATGCAAAAGATCACTTATGTCCCGCTTGTGAACAAGGAAAGAGCAAACGTGCATATCTAAGTTCAAAACCAGAACCAAGTACCGATCATGTTCTTCAACTTCTTCATATGGATTTATGTGGCCCAATGCGAGTACAAACGATCAATGGTAAACGATACATTCTTGTGATAGTCGATGACTTCTCCAAATGGACTTGGGTCTACTTTCTTCGAAGCAAAGATCAAGCTCCATCGATGATCATCACCTTTCTCACGAAAATTCAGGTTCAACTTCGCAACACAGTCAGAATCATAAGAACAGACAATGGAACTGAATTCAAGAACCAAACTCTTCGTGATTTCTTTGAGAAAGTTGGAATTGAACATCAAACATCAATTGCACNAGCAAAGATCAAGCTCCATCGATGATCATCACCTTTCTCACGAAAATTCAGGTTCAACTTCGCAACACAGTCAGAATCATAAGAACAGACAATGGAACTGAATTCAAGAACCAAACTCTTCGTGATTTCTTTGAGAAAGTTGGAATTGAACATCAAACATCAATTGCACGAACTCCCGAACAAAATGGAGTGGTCGAAAGATGCAACAGAACGTTAGTGGAAGCCGCACGAACGATGCTCATTAATGCTCAATTACCAGATTATCTTTGGGCAGAAGCCGTCTCAACTGCATGTTACACCCAAAATCGCTGTATGATCAATAAACATCATAAAGTCACACCATATGAAATTGTTCACAAACGAAAGCCTAACATACAACACTTTCATGTATTCGGTTCTCTATGCTACCCAAATAATGATCGTGATGATCTTGGTAAACTTAAAGCAAAGGCTGACGTCGGTATCTTCATTGGATATTGTGAAAACTCAAAAGGATTTCGAATCTACAACTGTCGTACTAGAGAGATTCAGGAGACTATTCATGCTAATTTCGATGAACTCACAGAAATGGCTTCTGAGCAAAACAGCTTAGGACCCACAACCAACCGTCTAAACTTTCCAGAATCTTCAGTTGAACCGTTTGCACCAACTCCGAACCTTTCAGATATTGCTGAGTCGTCAACACGCAATTTGGAACCCACTAATATGCAGCAGTTTCATAACCCTCACCCTTCAACACATCATTAGACTCGTGATCATCCAATTGTCAACATTATCGGTCATCCAACGGCTCCAGTTATGACTAGACAGAAACTTCACTCCGATGCCGAACATTGCATTTATGCTCTAACCGTTTGTCATGAAGAACCTAAAAACATCAAACAAGCTCTCACTTACGACAACTGGATTGAATCAATGCAAGAGGAATTCAACCAATTCAAACGTCTTGAAGTTTGGGAATTAGTTGAACGACCGGATGGGGTTTATGTCATTGGGCTAAAATGGATTTGGAAAAACAAGTTGGACGCAGAAGGCAACATTATTCGTAACAAATCACGTTTGGTAGCTAAAGGATATACTCAGGAGGAAGGAATTGACTTCGTGGAATCTTTCGCACCAGTGGCTAGACTTGAAGCTGTTCGAATATTTTTGGCATACGTTGCTCACAAAAACATGGTCGTTTATCAAATGGATGTGAAAACTGCATTTCTGAACAATCAATTACGTGAGGAGGTATACGTTAGTCAGCCAGAGGGATTTGTCGACCCAGAGCACCCAAATCATGTCTACCGACTTAAGAAGGCTCTCTATGGTCTCAAACTAGCCCCAGGGCGTGGTATGATAAACTTACTGCTTTCTTACTTGCTAATTCTTTCACTAAAGGTTTACTAGATCCAACTTTGTTTATTAAAAAACACGGGGAAGATGTTTTAATTGTGCAAATATATGTCGATGATATTATTTTTGGTTCTACAAACAAAAAGTACTCAAACGCTTTTGCCAGATTAATGAAACAAAATTTTGAAATGTCAATGATGGGTGAACTTACGTTCTTCTTAGGACTACAAGTTCATCAGTCACCCCGTAGAATTTTCCTTAATCAGTCCAAATACGCTCTTGAGATAATTAAGAAACACGGAATGACCAGTTGTGATACTTACAATACTCCTATGGCCAACACAACTACGTTAGATGCGGATCCAAATGGGAAACCAGTTGACCCTACTAAATACCGTAGTATTATTGGGTCACTCATGTATCTCACCGCTAGTAGACCGGATATTGTATTTGCTGTATTTATGTGCTCTCGCTATCAGTCCAGTCCTACTAAACGTCACCTCAATGCTAAGAGAATCCTTCGATACGTAAAGGGAACCATTCACTTGGGGATCTGGTATCCGAAGGATTCTGGTTTTGAACTAATAGCTTTTTCAGACGTTGATCATGCAGGGTGTATGGATACACGCAAAAGTACTTCTGGTGGTTTGTAGTTTCTTGGAGATAAACTCGTGTCTTGGCAATCTAAGAAGCAGGATTGCACCTCACTTTCGTCAACAGAAGCTGAATACGTTGCCATGTCTGCCTGTTGTGCACAAGTCATTTGGATGCGTACAAAGCTAATGGACTATGGTTACTTATTCAACAAGATTCCGATGTACTGTGACTCAAAAAGTGCGATAGCAATCTCGTGCAACACGGTTCTGCATTCAAAGTCTAAGCACATTGATCTCCGTTATCACTTCATCAAGGAGCATGTTGAAAAGGGTACAATAGAGTTATATTTCGTGGGTACTGAATACCAACTGGCAAATTTGTTCACAAAACCTTTAGCTCCCTCAAGGTTCGCTGAACTAGTCCACCGGATTGGTATGCGGTGTTTGACTCCAGATGATCTAAAATCTTTTCTTGAAAACAATTAACTGAGTCAAATACCAAAACCATTTTTGTATATATTTAACAAAAACAAAAATACAAAATCAAAAAATCTTCAAAAATACCAAAAAGATTTTACATTTTTTATCTATTTTATTTTATTTTATTTCGTTTTTTAAAATGCATGTACACTACCTTCATCAACACTTCGGTTTATCAAAAAGTTCTCAATTTTCATACCAAGTGTTGAGGGGGAGAAAATGTTTTTGAAAATTCAAAAATCTTGTGCAAACATGTGTAATTGCATATTTCAAAAAGTTATGATGTTATCTTGTTATAATGGTGGAACGTCACAGGTTATCCCTCGTATCATTTCTTTTACATTTTTAATTTCCTTTTTGCTTAGTATGTCTTTGCCATTAACGGTCGTTACATTAAATCGTTATTTATTAAAGATTTGGACCATTAAAATGATTGTTTTGTAGTTAAGGGACTAATATTTCCAAAAGATCAAACTTTTCAAAATAATAACAAAAAACAGACACCCCCGTAACTTATTACTTTCACAAAACACAAAACAAACACTCTCATTCAAATCATACGGCCAAAATTCGAAACACAAATCCGTGCTCAAAATCTTCAAACTGTAAGTGTTTACATAATCTTTGGCATAATCAAAAACATGGTTTTCAACGAATTACGTTTTTGATGGCTAGATTTTTCACAATCTCTATGTCTAGATCTAGGGTCTCGAAAATTTTGANGTATATATTTAACAAAAACAAAAATACAAAATCAAAAAATCTTCAAAAATACCAAAAAGATTTTACATTTTTTATCTATTTTATTTTATTTTATTTCGTTTTTTAAAATGCATGTACACTACCTTCATCAACACTTCGGTTTATCAAAAAGTTCTCAATTTTCATACCAAGTGTTGAGGGGGAGAAAATGTTTTTGAAAATTCAAAAATCTTGTGCAAACATGTGTAATTGCATATTTCAAAAAGTTATGATGTTATCTTGTTATAATGGTGGAACGTCACAGGTTATCCCTCGTATCATTTCTTTTACATTTTTAATTTCCTTTTTGCTTAGTATGTCTTTGCCATTAACGGTCGTTACATTAAATCGTTATTTATTAAAGATTTGGACCATTAAAATGATTGTTTTGTAGTTAAGGGACTAATATTTCCAAAAGATCAAACTTTTCAAAATAATAACAAAAAACAGACACCCCCGTAACTTATTACTTTCACAAAACACAAAACAAACACTCTCATTCAAATCATACGGCCAAAATTCGAAACACAAATCCGTGCTCAAAATCTTCAAACTGTAAGTGTTTACATAATCTTTGGCATAATCAAAAACATGGTTTTCAACGAATTACGTTTTTGATGGCTAGATTTTTCACAATCTCTATGTCTAGATCTAGGGTCTCGAAAATTTTGAATGCATGTGAATTACGTGTTTTGTGGTTATGAAATCATAGGGCTTTTGATCTTATATGTCTTCTAATCATGCCTAAAACGTTTAATCACTACAACTAACATGTTAGTATGGATTTCGAAAATTAGGGTTTAGGAACGAATTAGGTTTAATTGATTGAGTGTTGTATTGTGTAATTTATGTGGTGGGATATGGTTGTTAGTGAGTTTGTTACATGATTATGCTCGTTAATTGCATTATTTGTCTCGTTAGCATGCTTTTAGAAAGTTAGGGTTTATGCGTAATTTTGGGCGTGTTCATGATTGTGTTCTAGAGTCTAATTAAATTGGCTAAACGTGTTCCAATAAGTGTTAATTGATGTGTTCCATTGTTATTACAACTTGGATTCTCGTAAGTTATGTTCTAGATAATTTAGGGTGATAATACGTTTTCGAGATCTTTTGTATTTACCTTTGATGTGTTTCTAACTGTTAATTCATACACATTTCATCAGGTATACATTCAAGGAATCATATCTTTCAAAGAAAACGTATGTCTTCAGGATTTCGAAAATTCTTGTATAAGAATTTTTCGAGAAATTTTTTTTTTCGAGATCTTTTCTCGATAATTTTATCGAGATCTTTCGAAACTTTTTCGAGAAATCTACTTAACAATAGTTATCGAGATCTCTTTGAAAACTTTCGAAATCTCTCAACAAAACTATCGAGATCTTAAGACTTTCGAGATCCTTAATTATCGAGATCTTTCAAAATTTTCGAGAACATATGAGACCATGTTATCGAGAAACTTGGCTAAGAATTATCGAGAACCTTTGTTCATCAAGTTTT
>LBNU01000333.1:39783-68254 GCA_014162995.1 Artemisia annua
TGTTGATCCCAGTTGAGCAGTTGATCTAGTATTACTATCTTAGATAAACCAAGACAATAATGTATAGAAGCTGACTTGTATGTAACCTTAATCACTATGCGGAATATAGTAATTAACTTAAGAAGAACGTGAACACAGGTAATTCACACCTAAAACACTTCAATATGATTAATACGAGCACTCTGAATAGTGCTAGGGTTTTACAACCTTGAAGTTTATGAATACTAGAATAATACGTACTCTAGACAAACCCTAGGATCTCCTTTTATACACCAAGGAACCCTACGGCCTTACATTAACTTCCTATACAAGACAAATATATTCTAAAACAATAGAATATTACAAAACATCTTTACTATAAATACAAAGCCGCGTACATAATCTTATCACCAAGCAGCAGAGTTATCATGACAGTATACTTCCAGCAGTAGAGTCTCAGCAGTAGTCATGTCTGGCAGTAGAGACTTTACACTAGCAGTAGAGTTGTCTGACCAGCAGTAGAGTATACACAGAAGTAGAGTTAACTTAAAACCCAACAATCCTCCCCTAAACTTGATATTTTCCCTGAAAATATGCAAGTTTCTTATAAGCTCAAATAAACACCAAGAGGATGCTGTCAAACACTCTATCTTCTTCCTACCTCTCTAGTACTTTGCTGTTCAATTCTTTTAACCAAACTTTGAAGATCAGGAGTCACTTCTGAACATCTAAGCTCAGCTTCAATCATGGCTTTTAGAACTCCAGTCTTCAAAGGATAATCTTTATCAACAAACATAAAGACATCAGCTCCATCTTGAGTAGATACATGATGTACATTACATGAGTTATAATGTTTCCATATTGTAGTCATGCTTTCTGCTTCAAATCTCCAATGTCTGTCACTAGGATCTGGATTATACATTCTTTGAAAACATACCCATAACTCCATGGCCTTCACATTCTTTGAATCTGCATGAGCATTCTTAGACTTTACCAAACTCCATAGAGTATGCAGATCAGATCTATCACAAGACCTAACAAGATCTTCAAAATCTCTGTACATTTCCACTTCACCTCCAACTCTGACTATCTTCCAAGCTGCACTAAATTCATCTTCAGTTACTTCCCAATCTACAATTTGTTGTCTAGCTTGGGCTGGTTCAATAAACACATCATCTTGTTCAATCAAAAACCTGTCATCATCAACCTTTTGATGTAGTTCATCTACCTGTTCAGTCAATCCAGCAGAGTTAGATCCTTCCATCTTTGATTTCTTAACTCTTTCTCTACAAGCAGCCATATGCTCATCATAACTCTTTTTCCAATTTTCCTCTTCCTTAGAACCCATTGGGATAAACATTTTATTCATTTTGTACCCAGAATAATAATGCAGTCTAATAGCATCATATGCCATTCCTTTGAATTGATGCATCTTCCATCCACACTGAGCACACAAGTAAATTTTCATTTGTTTGATGAGTTGTGCTTCGGTAGGCTTTCTTTTCCTCTTCTTTTGCTTACCTTGATAATTACCAACCATAAGCTCAGAAGCTTCAGCAATGATCTTCCTAATGAACTCATGCAACTGTGTAGTCTTTTGCTCAGGACTTAAAGTAACATCTGCAGTCAATTCAATAGCTTTCATATGCACCTCGGGATTCTTTTTAATCAAATACTCAACTTCATCTGATGTAAGCACATAGTTAAATTCATCACTTGTAGTCTTTGATTCACCCTGTCCACTTCTCCTAGACTTCAAAGCCTCAAGTACCTCATGTTCAGCTAACAATCTAGCCTGTTCATCTACACCAGCTTCATCTGAATCACCCATAGCAAGCTCCATAGCTAAAGCTCTATCAGCATCAATCAATTTATCCTTAGGCCAAAACTCCTGAGGTAATTTCTTGTACTCTTCCTCATCATCACTTGAATCAGAGACATCTTCTTCTACAATCTTCTGTTTTCCTTTATCAGTACTGGAAATAACAGGTTTTACCTTTGGAATTATTGGTGTAGGTTCTCTAATTGATACACCTTTTGTGGGCAATTTGGATACATGAATTGGTTGGGATAGAGATATTGGTTGAGATAGTGCAATGGTTTGAAGTGGCTGAGATGTAAGTTCAATTGGAAATTTCTCTTGAAGCATCAACAAAGTCTTAGCAACAGAGTTATCACCTGATCCTGATCCAGCAGTAGAGTTCTCACCAGCAGTAGACTCTTGAGCAGTAGAGTCTTTAACTTGTATAGCCTTATCCAGAACTGCTTCATGATCATTCTTATCCACTACCACATAACTATTAACATTATCTCCACTGTAATCATCTCCTTTAGCCTCCCCTGAAGCCAAAACAGTACCCTTAACAATCCCTGCATCAAGACTAGGCTCCAAAACAATAGCAGCAGACTCTTTCACAGCAGTAGTGTCAGCAGTATTGTCAATTTTAGAGAATTTAGCTACTCATGTTAATTGAAAGACAAGCAAGATAGATAGACAACCAACACATAGACATATTGATTGAATTAAAGTGAAGACTTATCTTTAATTAAGCATGAGGGTTCCAAGGGTTGGAAACCCTAAAAAGTACTGAAAATTCTTCTAGGGTTTGGTGCCAAAAGTTCTCCACAAAAGTTCCACACTTAATGAATGAAAAATAGAAAACTATATATAGATTTTACATTCTGACGGCGTCAGGTTATAGAGACTGACGCCGTCAGCTCGCCGCCATTAGGTTTCTCGGATGGCCTAGATCCACTTCTGACGCCGTCACTCTCTATTCCTCTCTAGGCCGTCACTCTTTAACTCATAACCTGACGGCCTACATCTTCTAACACCTGACGGCGTCAGGTGTTAATTTCCATAATCTTTATGGCCCGTCATTTGATAATTGGTTTCCACTCTTTTGTCAAGGCTTGCTGACGGCGTCACCTTGTGACTCTGACGCCATCAGGTTGTAATTTCTGCTTCTTTTGAGACTTTGTCATTTTCTTCACTTTTATGCTCCAAAAACGTCCAAATATGCATGTTTTCCAGAATTCTTCTCAAAAGTACCTAAAATGACAAAAGGAACGATTTAGGGCAATATTTGATCAAATTTATACGAATTAAGGCTTAAATGACCCCTAAAAGCGTAATACTTCTCGTCTCATCACATTCCCACGGAGAACCCTGCATAATCTATTGATTACGAGTGTGTTGATATTGAAAAGGAGGTACTCTGCTCCATACCTCCGACGACTAAAATGTGCACTTATTGAGTCTAGAGCCACGAGATACATCAAAGATCTCTTAGGAACACTTAATACTTCTACACTAGTGTTTTTACATCATTGAACACTAAGTGTAAGCTTTCGAGTCCTACACAGATCTTAGCAATCTGCCGAGAACGTTTATGAGGGAATTACTTATGTATTTCTCGAATGATTGAACGGAAATGCTTACAGGGTCAACATCAAACAGCCCTGACAGCAGATCACTTCGGTAATTCCTTGTGGATTACGCTAAGTGTTTTCGGTGGTTCCAAACGATCTACAGTCGTGGGGTGATCTCCAGCGAGTCACCTAATCGTGGGTGTACTTATGTATGTCTATGTAAGCCCTCTAGGGGGTATCCGATTAGGAACGGCCTTGATAAGGATTAGAAGGAGTCTTCACACTATGATGTTGCCAATCTCTAACTCCGAACCTGTAAGTACCGGATGTATTATTGCTAACTGTTTCAATGCAGGTACAAACACCGTTATGAACACCAACTTCCACATGCTCATACTTACATCTCAATGTCTTAGAAAGCTCTCCTCAAGGATCGATGCATTATTAAAGTCAAAGAAGGATTCTACGTCAACACAATGAATCTTCAACAATGAAATAAGAGCTACGAATGAATGAAAGCACCAATGTCAAAGATGTATGAGCAAGTTGGAAAGGCGCGAATCCACTGGAGGCTAAGAAAGTGACGAATGGCAGATTACGACATCACTTGATCACTATCACATCATCAATGACAAAGAACAAAGAACGATGAATCATTTTTCTAATGAATTTTTTGAAGACGTCTAAAGCCTTAAAAGTCAAAGATTGAAGAGAAAGAAAAAGACGTTAAGCAACCTTGATGATCATCATGACCGACCATTAGGGGAAGATTGTTAGGATCACGTTTCATATTATTTATCAAGTCTCGGTCATTTGTAATATTCATAGGTTGCTATGTTAGGTTTAATTAAGTGTTTAAGTTAGAAGCTTGGTCCATTAGGCCCATAAGGCCTCCAAGCCCACGTATGAATGGATAGGAAGGAGAAGGGAGTGTTGACCTAGCTCCTTGCCTATAAATAGAATTCATATGTAGCTCTTACACTTTTTGGTTTATTTAATATCTTTGCAAAACTCTTGTCAAATTCATTCTCATATTATCTAAATCAACCATATCTATTTCTCATCTCATTTCTCATCAAATCTATACTTGTGTTTACAAAATGGTGACCTAACAAATCCATCTTTGCAAAACGCGTTACAACAATGATCCGTCACTGTTCACTCTTCCTCACATACATAGCTGTTATTTGGGATCCGAAAAGTTTACCTCCGATGAACGAAATCCATGGCCGATATAAGGTTGCCCGATCCGATGTAGAAAACCCGGTGCAACTACAGTAGAGAAATGTTTTTTTATTCATTGTGTGGTTGCCAGTTTATCCATGTCTTGTGGTTGTACTACAAGGCTGTTTTTAGCCACATCTTATCTTTATTAGTGTTCATAATCCGGTGTGCTATCAGAAAACGAACCAAACAAACCAAAAAAAAACCCAATTTTGATAAGGTTTGCAATTTTTCCTTCTTTTTTTCTCTGTTTTGTTGTTGTTTTTGGGTTTTCATATGTTATTGATGTTTGATCTGTGCTTCTGATTGATTCAATTGTTTTAGGGTTGTTAGTTTATAACAATAATAAATTAGGGTTTTTAGTTTAATAGGGTTGCGCCTTAGGATTTGATATATTTTTTTGGGGTTTTTTTAAGTTGTAATTGTTTCTGATAGTTCAGTCGAAGCAGTAGTTTATATACATGACCTGTGTTCTTTGGTATAGTCAATATGTGTTTGGATGAAATTAAATGTATAGGTGCATTTAATACAACAATTTAATGAGGTTTTCTTTAACGTGTACTGAATGTGTGCTTCTTTGAAATTATGTTTATAGGTGTATTTAAGACAACAATTTAACAAGGTTTTGTTTTTTGGTGTGTTATAAGCATTTTGCCATTTTTTCTTGCCATAGCCTAACTTTCATTTTCTTTTTTTTTGTTTTTATTGCAAAACATAACTTTACAATATATTTGTTAATCATGATAACTTATTAGACTTTTAGCCATTGTCATTCCCTTAACTTTTTCACAACGTCTCATTGGTCTTCGATTTTGCTCTTCTAATTATGAACTACACGTTAAAAAATGACGCTCAAAAAATTGGTAACCAACTGCTCCAAAACCCACAAACAAATAACACTATCAATGTACACGGGTCTACACGACACCCAACTTACCGGTCTTCATCGTCTATTTCTGCTGCTGTTTCTTCCACTTCAGCCTCTACATCGACTTTCAGTTGTGGTTAGTTTTACTGACTTTCATTATTTGTCATATCTTATACCGTATATTGTCTTATACTTTTTCTTTTCTAACTGTTCCTGCTTTCAGGTAAACCTTATTTGGGCCCAGTGATGTTAGACTTTGTGTCACAGACAGTTCGCCGTGCTCCATATGAATATTCAGATTTGAATAAACGCAATTCCACCACCACAAAAGCACAACTTTACCCATGGGAAGCTACTCCCATCAATCAAACACCACCGCCGCTGGCCAATGTTTTTAGTTCCCAGCGATTAAAAAGATCTAATTTAAGAACTGACCCAGGTCAATTTATCTTTTATTACGATTGCAATATTAATAGACATTTCCTCTTTATCAATATACTCATGCCATATAAAATATGACAGTACAGCTAATGCCCATTTTACAAATGCAGATACATGTACCCGCAAGAGGCGAAGGAAGGCTAGAAATAGTAACAAAGATGCAGATACCGGTACCATCGAACCTGTTATTCAACCGTGTTTAGACTCTAATCCAAATACCGGTGTTGCTGCAAACCAAAGTGCCTTATTTCAGGCTTTACCTCAGTGTAAGAAAATGAATTTTATTTTAAACAGATTTAGTGACTATTTAACAAATAACGCTGATGCTTAGTTGTCTTTGACAAAAGAAACTAGCAATGCTTACTATGCTTTTTTCTTATTCACAGCATCAGAAGCAGCAACTGTCCATCATTCAGGTTCACATCATTCATTAACTAATGAAGGTGGCCAGCATTTTATGCAACGGAATGTTGGTTGCACTAATTTACAAAGCTGTGTGGGCAACAAATGTTCTCCTGTTGTTACCAAATTTATGGGTGATGCAATTAAGTGTGAGTATCTGAATCTTTTTTTAAAAAGATTACAAATTTTATTTGTTACCCAATGTATTCTCTAAAATTTTAACAACAACGGTCTTGCATGCAACATACAATTAACTTTTTTCAAACTTTTTCTTTCACAGCAGGAACAAGGCCAAGTGAAGCCACTGAATCGAGTCATATAAATAAGAAAAGATGTTTGAACCAACTGTCGAAAGATAAACAGATAGCACCTGATCTGACCACATGCTCTATTCAACGACGTTCGTCACCAAGTGGTTTTCAAAGTGCTTCAGCCAACGACGTGTATAATTGCACCCAAGAACCAGATAATCATGCAAACAACAGTGAGTTTCAGCATCTCTAGCCCAACACATTGCATCGCAGTTAGATAACCTCTTTTACATCTTTCACTTCACATGCGCATTTTACTTAATATGTTTTCTTTTCCTTGGTTGTAGAAACACTTGATTGTAACACCAGTAACGATAGATGTTTCAAGCGACAATGGAAAAATAACCAACCAGTAACTGATGTGAACAAACGTTGTGTCAAACAACGTTTATCATCAACTGGTTTACAAAGTAGTTCATCCAACAACGTTTATGATACTAGCCAGGAACCACAGAATGATGCAACCGAAGGTAGATGCAAACATCTTTATTCCAACACATGCGAATCGTAATTGACTAACGTTTTTTACATATTGAACTTTGCGTGTGTATTTTACTTAATATAGTTCCTTTTCTTCGCCTGCAGGAACAAGTAATTCTAACAAGGGCCCTTCGAGCCGGATAGTTGCTAATACAAAAAATAGTCCTGACAGTAGTCGCAAATAGTCTAATCGTCATCCAAGTAAAGGTAAACCCAAGTTATCCCTTTTTTAAGAACTTGCCTTTTACCTACGTAGGTTGTCTTTCAATTTCTAATTAAAATTCCCTTTGCAATTGATGAAGATGAATCGCCTGTGTACGAGGATTTAGGAGACTGTAATGAGCGATGTCGTTATTGCAACGCTGCATTTTGGCATGAGGAGCGGCTAAAAGGTCATCGCGAGGCTAAATATCATTTGTGCTGTGGAGGTGATAAAGTCTTAATGGAATCTGACCCAGATCCGCCTGACTATATCAAGTAACTTCTTTCAGATGCTACTTTTATGTAGCATATAAGAGTTTACAATCAAATGTTTGCGATGACTTCGTTCGGCATGAACATTGACAACACAGTCAACCAAGGAAGAGGCCCATATGTCTTTAAAGTTTCAGGTCAGGTATATCATCAGATTGGATCACTTTGTCCTACCGGTGATGATAAGCCATATATTTTGCAACTGTACATCTACGACACACAAAATGAAGTCCAGAACAGAATGTGCCACTTTACAAATTCTGACACAAGTGCATTAGATCCAGAAGTTGTGCAAGGCCTCATAGAATTTTTAGACACCCACAATGAACTGGTGCAAGTCTTCAGAACAGCACGTGATAAGTGTGCGGAAAATGATGTCCCTGAATTTAAGGTGTTGCTTTATAACGGTAGTGGTGCACGTGGTTACGAGTTACCTACATCACAAGCTATTGGAGCTATAGTATTTGGTAGCGGCCCAACGACCAAAACAAATTACGATATTATCATCGAGTACAGAGATGGGCCGGCAAAAGGGATCAACAAACTTCATCAATCATACATGTCGCTGCAATTTCCACTAATCTTCATTTATAGGCAACCAGGATATCATATAAAGTTAATGTTAAGATCGGCGGATCCAAATGAGAGATCCAGCGGGTTTCAATGAACGCGTTTTACACGTACCAACTGCACCCAAGACATGATAGCTACAACTTGCTTTTCCGAACAGGCCGTCTTTTCCAGCAATACGTCGTTGGTGTTTATTGCTATCTAGAACAGAATAGGATGGATTTCTATAGGACACATCAGGATGACATTCGTGGCGAATATTTGTCAGGCCTATATGATGAAGTCTCAAGAGGCGATCATAATGGGTTAGAGGTCGGATCAAGAATTATTTTACCTTCTTCATTCACTGGCGGTCCGAGGTACATGTATAGCCACTACTTGGATGCATTGGCAATTTGCCGTGAACTTGGTAACCCACAATGTTTCATAACTTTTACATGTAATGCGAACTAGCCTGAAATCCAGCGGTACATGGCAGACTTTCCTTAATTGAGCACATCTGACAGGGCTGATGTGATATGCGGAGTGTTTGAGCAAAAGCTTAAAGCTTTCATCAAATTTCTTAAGCAAAGAAAACCATTTGGAAGTGTGACTGGAGGTATTTATGTTTTACAACTTTGTGGATTTAAACTTTCATTAAAATTTATAAGCTCCACGGCTCAATTATGTAAAGTATGTGTACCAAATTTTATTCCTAACTTTTTTGCCTTTCCTGGTGTTTGCTGTGCAGTTTTGTACACTATTGAGTTCCAGAAACGGGGGTTACCACATTGTCACACACTACTGTGGGTATCTTCATCAACCAAAGTACAAGATGCTGAAGATGTTGACCAGTATATTTCTGCAGAGTTGCCTGATCCAGTTGACAATCCACGTGCCTATGAAATTGTTTCTGAGATGATGATGCATGGACCCTGTGGAAAAGCCAACTTGAACGCACCGTGTATGGAAGGTGACGTGTGCACAAAATATTTCCCAAAGAAATACAATAATGAAACATTTTTTTTGACGACAAAGTTCATGTGCATTATCGAAGAAGACAGAGAAACATTTCTGCAACCAAACACCACATCGAGCTTGACAACACCTATGTCATACCATATAACCGCTCTTTGTGCTTAGCTTTTGAAGCACATATCAATGTAGAGTACTGTGGATGGAGCATGCTTATTAAATATCTATTTAAGTATATATCCAAGGGAACAGATCGAATATTCGCACAAGTAACCAGGTCTGTTGGTGATGCATCTACTTCATCAATCCGCTCACATCCATACATTGATGAAATCCAGAATTTTGTTGACGGTCGTTTCATATGCCCTCCTGAAGCCTGTTGGAGGATCCTAAAACTTCACATACACAGCCAAGAACCAGCAGTATAGATACTTCAGGTCCACCTCGAAAACATGCAACATATAACTTTTTGAGATGGGGACAATTTGGAAGAAATTGTATATCGCCGAGATAAGAAAATGACAACATTGATAGAATGGTTTACCTACAACATTGAAAACACAGATGGACATCATTTAACTTACCTACAGTTTCCGTCACAGTTTGTTTGGTACGAAGATAGCAAGGCCTGGTCAAGAAGAAAAAATAATCGGCCTTCTATTGGTCGTCTTGCATATGTGCACCCAAGTTCAGGTGAGCTTTTCTACTTTAGAATGTTGCTGTGTCATCAAAAAGGGTGTAAAGGGTTTACAGAAGTTCGAAAAGTTAACCAAATCGTGTATCCTACATATCGAGCTGCATGCCAGGCTCTAGGTCTACTTGGCGATGATAGAGAATGGGATACAACCCTTCAAGAAGCATGCATATCGGCGTCGTCACCAGAACTCAGATTTCTTTTTACTCAGCTTCTTACTCATTGTGAAGTGGGGAACCCTATACAATTGTGGAATAGATTTTGGAAAGAAATGGGTCATGATATTCCACGCATTGTTTCAGAGCAGGTGCGAATTCCAAATTACTATGTCAACGATGCTGAATTACAAGGGTACATACTATATGAGTTGAAAGATTGCTGAGCAATTGTCTCAAATCAGTTGAAAATTATGGTTTGCGGTTACCTCCGAAAGATCTACTTGATCAGCTAAACAATCGTCTACTCATGGAAGAAAAAAATTACAATAGGCCACTAGTAGCACAAGAAAGAGATAGTTCAGTGCCTAAACTTAATAATGCGCAAAGAAGGATTTATGATCTTATCATAAATGCATACACAACAAATAGACAGGAGTTGATATTTCTATATGGCCATGGAGGTACGGGCAAAACTTTCCTATGGAAAACTGTTATTAGTGCTCTGCGCTCAGAAGGTAAGATCGTCCTCGCAGTTGCTTCTTCTGGCATCGCTTCTTTGCTTCTTCCATCAGGCCGTACTGCACATTCAAGATTCAAGTTACCACTTGAGCTCACAGATGAGTCGCTATGCAGAGTTAAAAAAAAAATACTCTTATAGGAAAGCTGCTAGCAGAAACTAACCTCATTATTTGGGACGAAGCACCTATGAATGATTGTCGATGCTTCGAATCATTAGACAAAACTCTTAGAGACATACTAGACGCACCTGATGTTCTCTTTGGTGGAAAAACAATCATTTTAGGAGGAGATTTTAGGCAAACACTACCGGTGAAGAAAGGTGCACCAAAAATGGAGATAATAGCGTCGTCTATTGCAAGATCACACCTCTGGCCACATTTTAGATTAATGACACTAAAAGAAAACATGAGGCTGTTTCGATCAGGTCTAACCTTAGAAGAACAAAGCTCGGCACAGTCCTTTGCTTCATGGCTCCTTGATATTGGTGATGGGAAAATCGGTGAACCTGATGAGGAAGATAGTAGAAATGCATCATGGGTTGAAATTCCAGAAAGATATTGCATAAAAGATGACGAGGAAGGCCTCTCTAACCTGATAGATTTCATCTATGACCAAAGCACGCTACAAACACCTTCGGCAATCACTCTTCAAGAAAAAGCAATCGTCTGTCCAAAAAGTCAAACTGCAGACACTATTAACTCGCAGGTTCTCTCAATGATTGAAGGAGAAACTAAAACTTATGCAAGCCATGATGTTGCTATACCAGTTGCTAATAATGGCGCTGAAACAGAGATGTTGTACCCTGATGACTATCTCAACACCTTTAAGTTGCCAGGCTTCTCACCACATCTCCTAGAACTTAAAGTTGGAGGATCGGTAATGCTTCTGAGAAATGTTACTCTCGCAGGTGGCTTATGCAATGGGATATGCATGATTGTCACACATCTAATGTCAAGGCTTATAGAAGTGCAAATCATCACAGGAACAAGAGTCGGCGAAAAAGTTTTTATACATAGGATTCCTTTAATCCATACAGACCCAAATCTTCCATTCCTTTTCAAACGCCACCAATTTCCAATTAAACTTTGTTACACCATGACAATCAACAAAAGCCAAGGACAATCTCTCAGCAAAATTGGTGTTTACCTTCCGGAACTAGTTTTTGGTCATGGACAGTTGTATGTAGCTCTTTCTAGAGCTACATCTCCTCACGGGTTAAAAGTTCTCATGAAGCAGCAACAAAATTGGAGGCCAAATGAGACAAAAAAACATAGTTTACAGAGATTTCTTAACAAAAATAAACGATGCAAATTTTTTTGACACTGTAACTGCATGCTTTAATATTTTCCACACTCCGGATTCCTTTTTCTTTCCTTTTTTTAGCTTTTTTGTTTTTAAAAGTTTAACCTACTTTAGTTTCCTTTTGTGATGCTCAATATATATCCAACTTTTAATAGATCTTCAGTTGCATTCTCTAAACACCAACGGTATTTGACATCTGCTGTTTATCATTACTAAATGGTTTCTGTACAGAACACTTTAGTTTAACACTTTCTGTTTATAACATACTCTTATTTATTATGTCTTGCCAGTGAAATGGAGAAACCTGTGACTACTGTGATTTCAGAAACATCTCAAGGCAAAATGTTCCAAACTTCTAATACTGCACTTGATGAAGTCAACCATCCATCTGAAAACACGATGATTGAAAGCAGCAAGGCACCAGACATTTCAACAATTGCTGAGTTACGACCAACCTCTTATAACAAAGTGATTGAAGTTAGAGTATACAGAAAATGGATTTCGGTGACCCATGGGAAAAAAAATGAAAGCGGATTCTCTCTAAAAAAAACGAAACTGCATTCTGCTGTATCTTGATATCAGAGAAATAGACTAATTTGACCCAAAAATCAAACTTGGCTCGGTCTATAGAATTTCAGATTTCATGTGTGAACCCACCAACCCTTACCAACAAACAATTGACAACAAACAAGCCTTAAGTTTGGAAAACTCACCAAATTTAACCCTATAACAGCACCAGACATCCCATACCACTATTTTAAATTTGTTTCATACAACCAGCTTCAATCCAAAGTCCCAAAAGAAGATGCAATAGGAAAAATGCAATACCCAATTCTAACAGGTCATCCTTTTAATCTCAAATTTTTTACAACCAGCGGAATGTGCAAATCCTAACACTTATTTACCTGCAGATTTAATGTGTTATCTGAAGTCGGTCAGCCAAGTGAAGCATATAGAAAAAAACAATCAAATTGAAGGCACCTACAGAAAAGTTGACATTGAGAGTCTAAAGTATGTAACCTTTCAATCATAAATTTTTGTTCAAAAAAAAAAGAATCGATACACTTTGCAATTCTTCTAATGCCTTCGTCATGTTGGCAGCGGTAGAGTAGTTGAATTGATAATATGGGATCAGATGGCAGAGAATTTTGAAAACCACAGACTTGAAACAATGGAATAGCCTCTTATAATTGCCGTCAGCTCTTGCAGTGTCACAAGATTTAGAGGTACTTTATCAACACTATAACAGAATTTTCTATATAAACACCAAATCATTAACACATCTTCAAATAATGTCATTGTAGATGACTACCAATTGACAGCAACCTCAGCAACAGAATGTTACCTAAACCCGAAGATACCAGAAATTGATCAAGCAAGAGCAGAGTAAGATTTGTGAAACCCGAAAATCAGAATCACTTCATATTTACATTAAAACTTTCTAAAATACCTTTGTTCTAACTTTTTAAAATGAAACAGATACAGACAGAAGCGCCAAACAACTCCACCACTACGAATTTGCAAAACCGCATATCAAGATATTGAGAAAGAAAAGTTCCGCAACAGATTTCCTCTGAAAACACTTCTAAAACAAGATCCTGAAACCTACAAGGTAGCTTTCCTACAACGCACAATCAGCTTTCGCCCAAAATTCTATCCATATCTGACCATTTTCAAAAATATTTGTAGGGAGTAAAGTTCACTACTGAAGCAACAATAGCAGGCATCAACACCAAAAGAAATTGGTTCTACATATCTTGCAACGAATGCATGGCAAAAGTAGTGGAACAAGATGGAGCCTACCGTTGTTTGGATCATGGAAGATAAGACAAACCATTCTATAGGTAAATCATATTCCAACTTACATTTATAAAAAGATAGAAAAAACAAAAAACAAAAAATAATTCACATCATTGATGCTATGCAGATATTGTTTTAAAGGTTTCATCACAGATCCATCTACAATAGTCCCTATCACTTTCTTTACTCCTGGAGCAGATGATGTAGTAGGATATACGTGTTCAAACTCATTGCAATTCACAAAGCAGGAGACCTACAAGAAATACCGCTACAAATCTTTGATGTTGAAGGCGAAAAGAATATTTTCCAGATTCATTTCAACCAAACAAGTCAGACAACCAGCTTTAATCTAGATCAGGTTTTCAACAAAAAAAGACATGAAACATCGGCCACATCAATAGAAGCTGTTCCAGGTAAAACCCTTTTACTTCACAATTTTGTTTCATTAAAGATACCATGTGCAATTGCAAATTTTAATTGCTGTTTAAAAAAACAGGAACATCAGCAACTACTCTCGCCCTAACAAATGAAAAACATGTATACGAAGAGACACATGAAAGCCTAATGACTGCAGACCCAAACAAACCATCATTTCACGATCAACAACACACAGCTACAACAACAGAACAAATGCCAGGTACCACCAGCTGACTAAATGCATTCTCTTATTTAAAAATTACAGATGCAGATACATGTATTAACTATTTATTTATAAAAAACAGGAACACCACCAACACCTATGACAATAACAAACGAAGAAGATCCAGAACAAAAGATGGATGCAGAGAGTAAGACCAAAACAGTGAAGCGAGCGTTGTTTCAAAGCGAACCAACAGAACTGAAAAAACAAAAAGGTAAGTGCCGAACATTTACTTAACATAAAAAGTCAGTTTATTCAATAGAAATATCTTACAATGAACTGACATAGTCTTCATAGCAACAGTTCAACAACAATCACACATATACATAATACCAAATGTAAACACCAACATAAAACACACATTATCACCAACAACAGTTTCCTCCAATTTTGCGCACACACTTACAAATCCATCAGCCCTTAAGCTTCTGAATTTGCATAACCTTTTGGTCATCTCCAACTTGAACCACTCTTAAAAACTCTGCTGTTTTCTACGCGTGCATGTTTCCAACGGTCATAGCTCTTGAATAAAGCTAAGCCTCTCACGAGTAACAGCAAGCAACCTTCCACAAAGGGCAGTCATTTGTTTTGCCATTTGTATATCATCACCTGCAGATTGACGACAATAAAGCACTAAAATCTCAGACCAATTGTTAAAATTAGCCGCATTTCTAAGCTCATCACACTTAGGACGCCTCGGCATTGTCTTTTATTGCTTCTTTATGACAAGATAAGAATCAAGTTGTGCATGAAGCACGTACCGAGAAGCGGCACCATGTTCTGAAAATATAATGGTTTGGTACATTGCATTCACTATTTCTGTATCCATTATCATTTACTCCAACAAAGAATGACCACATGGTGTATTATTATTCACTGACCACAAAAGAAACTACCAAAATAGCTTACTGTTTCTGCATCTGCTTTAACTTGCATCCACAAAATGCCATTCAGTTGGCCTTTTCCACTTACACAATCTCACAAGCTCTGCTATTTAACCACTTCCAATACCCTGTAGCGCATCAAAATAACCACTTCCAATACTCTGTAGCACATCAAAACCAAATTCCATATTAACATGTCATTATAATAGTTCATCATTTCATTTTTATACTAACTGATATATTTTTTTTCCTTTCCCTTGCTTATGCAGTTGCAAGTGATACTCCAGCAGCAGAAAAGCCAAAAACAAGATCAAGTGAAAAGAACAAGGCAACCTAAACTTGAATTCGACAATGTAAATATTTAAACGGTTCACAACCGTTCCTAAAAAACAATCTGTTTTGTACAATATTTGTGCTACAGCTGCACAAATATGTTTCAAAACACCTATGTATCCCAACGTAATCACCTTTTGTATAACATCCGGAACACTGCTTTCTATAGCAGATGATATTTGGCTGTGCAACTTATTTTTTGTACAACATTTAAACAGCCAATATGGTAGTCTTATTATTCCAGCCAATGGGTACCAAAAGCCTTTCTGTATGGCAGCAATGTGGTGGTCTATTATGGCAACAATGTTTAAGCCTTTTTGTACAACATTTAAACAGCCAATGTGGTACTCTATTATGGCAGCAATTATCATTTTCCCATTTATGTATGCCACTATTTTAGCAGGTTTAACAATGTTTTTGCACAGACCTACAACACACATGACGGAAAACTTCTTTGGGAAAACACCCCGCAGCAACGCGCGGGTTTTCCAACTCGTAATAATCTACAAATAGGTTAAGCCAACAATATTTTATTTGGAATATATAAATAAATATAGGATAGCTTTTGACCAACCATAGTGACCAAGTATAGCTATTGATTGACCGACCATAATAATCTACATATAGCTTAAGTCAGTTACTATTTGGAGTATACAACATATAGATCAAGTAGGGTCCTGCTAATAGTAACACTCTTGACGTTTGAAAACTTGAAAGAAGTGACTATCACTCGTTTGTTACTATTCTTGGATAAATTGGCTTAAATATTTTCAAATTTTGATAATGATATATTTGGTTAGATTATGCGAAAATTATCAAAATGGATCGCTCGAGAATTGTGCTACAAAACGAGAACCAATTTATGAGCTTTTACCAATTTAGAGCATCTGCAATGGGAGATGATTTGCATATTTTCATACTCCCTCCGTCTCAAAATTATTGTCATGAGAGAAAAAACACAGAGTTTAATAAAAGTGGGGGTCACTTTAATTTTCAACAACTAAAATGGAATATTCCTCTACTAGATTCTCTAGTTTTTGTGGACAATCCCATTATTTTGAGACATCCTAAATGGAAAATATAGACAATAATTTTGAAACAATCCAAATTTATAAACATGTCAATCACTTCTCATCCGTAATGCTCCTTTAAAGACTTTTTCTTTATTACACATTAATTTTTCAATAAATGTTATCTTTTAAAAAGTCATTTATTCAAATACTCTCCAATGCACAAAAGCTTTTTATAAACATTTTACATAAACTATCCTTATCTATTTATATCTTTACAATATGTCTTGTGCTGAAAGTAGTTGAATGAGAGAAAATTCAACTCTTTGTTTATTAAATAAGACTTCATCACCCACAAATCAACAACAAAAATTTGAAAATAGCTAAAAGGTATTCATCGGCAACATTTTGTGCAATATCCATGCTAATTAGTGCTAAAATATCCATGTTTCACTTTTGCAAAATATGAAACTTTAGCAATCATTGGTTCAAGAAATGACGCTAACATAAATAAGATAACGTAGATTAGATATTTGAAAACGTAAACTAAACCTAAATTCTATATTAGCTTTAATTTCACTACACACATGTTATGGAATCCTAGTTTACTCTCCAATGCACAAAAGCTTTTCATAAACATTTTATATAAACTATCCTTATCTATTTATATCTTTACAATATGCCTTGTCGAAGAGATCCGGTGAGAAGAAAAACTAAAATAAGAAGAATGAGAATGATTTTTAGCCACACATTTCAAATAAGGGGGAGAAAATTAAGGGGAGATGCATCTACTTTTGTAGGTGCATCTGAATTGTGTGTTTGTAGTTTCTTCTCACTTTTCTCATTTTAATTTTACTTCTCATTTGATCCTAACTCATATGCCTTGTGCTGAAAGTAGTTGAATGAGAGAAAATTCAACTCTTTGTTTATTAAACAAAAATTCATCACCAACAAATCAACAACAAAAATTTGAAATAGCTAAAAGGTATTCATCAGCAACATTTTGTGCAATATCCATGTTTCACTTTTGTAAAATATGAAACTTTAGTAATCATTTGTTCAAGAAATGACGCTAACATAAATAAGATAACGTAGAGTAGATATTTGAAAACGTATACTAAACCTAAATTCTATATTAGCTTTAATTTCACTACACAACATGTTATGGTATCCTAGTTGTTCGATGTCGTCGTCACACATAATTAGGAGTGTATAAATTTATGCAGGGTGAGAAGATGTATATATATGAATCATGCTCTTATATAAATGATGCCTTAGGTATATATATACAAGCATAAAACAAGTAAAACCAAAAAGAAACTTGCTAATTGTTCCTAAAAAGTTAATAAGTGTTACAAATATCTTTTCTTGAGGGGTATAAGATGAGCACGCAACAACTATACAATTAATGAGAATAGTTTATTGATTTTCTATCAAACGCTCGGTGTATATCAAGTCTTTCTCCAAAAAGTTATTTGTAAATGCTTCTAATAGCTTTTCTAAATATCAAAAAGTCTTTGTAAAACACTTGCATTGCGAATGCTCTTATACTCATATCTCGTGACCCAAAATGGGTGTGGTCACGAGATACACGTGTCGAGCAATTATTGGTCCACTACCTTATTTTGTACTCCGTATTAAATAACCTAACCAAAAAATGCTCCCTTAACCCACCTCTATCCAAAAGTACTTGAAGACTCACAATTATAATTATGATATTAAAAAATATGCTTTGTTTATGGTAAATGCAATTTTGTAAAAATCCACACCTATATAAAGCAAGGTTACCTCTTGAAATCTCTCCCTCAAAATTCTCAGATAATAACTTATGGAATTATTTTTGATCTAGCATTCTCATTAAATTCCTCCTCACAGCATTAACTGCTCAATAAACCCTCCTTGAATTGTATACACCGATTCTCGGTTAAATTAAATCAAAACCTATATGCACTAAAAAATCCCATTATTCAGATTCAAACACTAAGAAAAATCCTTAAAAAATCATTCGAAAGATAGATCAGCTAGTCTGCCAACAAGAATTAATTTTTAATTACAATGTAAATTAGCATATGCATATTTAGGTTTTTGATTCATCTCAATTTATCTAATTTAGATCAAATGCTAGGATTTTTGATAACATTTTTTCGGATGGATTATTTTTCCTGGAATTGATTCAAATCAATGAGACGAGAATTGAGGTATGAAATGGTTTGACTATCTCTGATATACTCCAAGATAAGTTTGAATGAATGTTAATTTATTTTATAGGTTTTTTTGGAATCAACTTTAGACACGATATTTGAGGTGGGATTTGGTTATAATCCTAATACGTTATATGCAATAGATGTGGTTACTGGTCGGTTAATGGTGTCAGCTGATTAGATTTACTTATTTGTTGTCTTATTAATGAATTATGGAACTGGCGTGTGGTTGTAATCAACTTTTGTGTGTTGATATTAGGGTTATTGAAAGATTAATCAAGCCCGCAATTATTGATGATACACTAAAGGTAATATCATGATTAAAAATTTTATGTAGGTTGTGCTGAAACAAATTCTCACGCTTCTCAAATCCAATTTAACATGCATTAAAGTTTTAAAAGTGGTTCAGGCATGAAAGTAGAAGTTTGGCTAGAAATGGGTTTTAAGAAAAGTACCAGGTGTTACAGGTATTCATCAGCAACATTTTGTGCAATATCCATGCTACTTAGTGCTAAAATATCCATGTTTCACTTTTGCAAAATATGAAACTTTAGTAATCATTTGTTCAAGAAATGACGCTAACATAAATAAGATAACGTAGAGTAGATATTTGAAAACGTATACTAAACCTAAATTCTATATTAGCTTTAATTTCACTACACAACATGTTATGGTATCCTAGTTGTTCGATGTCGTCGTCACACATAATTAGGAGTGTATAAATTTATGCAGGGTGAGAAGATGTATATATATGAATCATGCTCTTATATAAATGATGCCTTAGGTATATATATACAAGCATAAAACAAGTAAAACCAAAAAGAAACTTGCTAATTGTTCCTAAAAAGGTAATAAGTGTTACAAATATCTTTTCTTGAGGGGTATAAGATGAGCACGCAACAACTATACAATTAATGAGAATAGTTTATTGATTTTCTATCAAACGCTCGGTGTATATCAAGTCTTTCTCCAAAAAGTTATTTGTAAATGCTTCTAATAGCTTTTCTAAATATCAAAAAGTCTTTGTAAAACACTTGCATTGCGGATGCTCTTATACTCATATCTCGTGACCCAAAATGGGTGTGGTCACGAGATACACGTGTCGAGCAATTATTGGTCCACTACCTTATTTTGTACTCCGTATTAAATAACCTAACTAAAAAATGCTCCCTTAACCCACCTCTATCCAAAAGTACTTGAAGACTCACAATTATAATTATGATATTAAAAAATATGCTTTGTTTATGGTAAATGCAATTTTGTAAAAATCCACACCTATATAAAGCAAGGTTACCTCTTGAAATCTCTCCCTCAAAATTCTCAGATAATAACATATGGAATTATTTTTGATCTAGCATTCTCATTAAATTCCTCGTCACAGCATTAACTGCTCAATAAACCCTCCTTGAATTGTATACACCGTTTCTCGGTTAAATTAAATCAAAACCTATATGCACTAAAAAATCCCATTATTCAGATTCAAACACTAAGAAAAATCCTTAAAAAATCATTCGATAGATAGATCAGCTAGTCTCCCGACAAGAATTAATTTTTAATTACAATGTAAATTAGCATATGAATATTTAGGTTTTTGATTCATCTCAATTTCTCTAATTTAGATCAAATGCTAGGATTTTTGATAACATTTTTTCGGATGGATTATTTTTCTTGGAATTGATTCAAATCAATGAGACGAGAATTGAGGTATGAAATGGTTTGACTATCTCTCATATACTCCAAGATAAGTTTGAATGAATGTTAATTTATTTTATAGGTTTTTTTGGAATCAACTTTAGACACGATATTTGAGGTGGGATTTGGTTATAATCCTAATACGTTATATGCAATAGATTTGGGTACTGGTCGGTTAATGGTGTCAACTGATTAGATTTACTTATTTGTTGTCTTATTAATGAATTATGGAACTGGCGTGTGGTTGTAATCAACTTTTGTGTGTTGATATTAGGGTTATTGAAAGATTAATCAAGCCCGCAATTATTGATGATACACTAAAGGTAATATCATGATTAAAAATTTTATAGTTTTTATGATAACATCGAATCTTTAATCTCCAATTAGGTTTGTAGGATTTCTAGTAACATTGAATCTTTTTCTATGTATTGGATTGGTAGGAAATAAATTCCACGAACCTATACGAGCTTTGAGCTATTGTTAACTCACTAAGGTCAAAAGTTTCTTACATAGAGGCATTTTACATCATTCTTTAAAATTTTATTTATATGTAACATTTAGGTATTTAGTTGTTCAATGAACGTTTCATTTTCAGGCACTTCAAGTTCTAACTATTGCAGTTATTGAAGGTTCGGCATTGGGGTGGACTGGAATTGGTTCTATCTTGCGATTTTGGGATATGTGGTAATCCTAATTACATATTTAATTAAGCAAACTATGGTACCTCAGCTACCTTTATATAGTGTAAGATCTTTTTTACAATTGCACATGTGATTTCTCTAATCTCTATGTGTTTTTTCTTCACATACTTGGCATGTACGTACACCTCGACCTATTGCATCAAAGCTTACAGATGTCACCTGTATATCTAAGGAAAAGGCTGAGTGGTACCACTAAAACACCAATCCGTTAGTCATTTGATTACTTATATAGATCCTTTTAAAAGAACAAATCCAAACACCAATTAATAGCAAATGGGTATCATATGTCGGTTAGCAGTTGTTCCAATAGGCCACAAATTGAAATGCGTCTCCTTTGTGCACAAATCAACTGTATGCTAAATTAAGCTAATTAAAATGTTAAGTCTGTAAGTTAATAAATGGAACAACCATCTTATATTTTGGGTTTTACATGATGCTTCAAGCAGTTTAGAGTGTTTAAGAGTGACATAAGAAGTTTCAATAAAGATGTCCATACTTTATAATTAAGCATACATAAGCGGTTTTAATTATGGTGAAATAAGCAGTTTGGGAGTTGGTTATTTGATTATGGTTAAGTCTGTCTTAGTAAGTAGAATCGTCAATACTCAAATAGTTGATAATTTGATTACGTATTATGTTTTGTTACGGCAGAAAATGACCGAAAATCTATTAGTTTTTGGATAGGTTATAACTGATTTTCGACTTAAGGTGATTTCTAAAAGCATAAGTATTTTGACATACCATGCGTGATTTATATTTGTATTAAAACACAATAACCATTTAGTCTTGGATTAGATTATAGTTGTAAATGTGTGTAAGAGCATTCTCAAATAACCTTAAGAAGCTATACAAATATAGAGCTTCATAAAATTAGGTTAATAATCCCATAATCATAAGCTCTTTGGCTTTACCCAAACACTCATTATTACTTAATAGATTTACCAAAGTGCAATAAGACCTTTGGCTTTACCCAAACACCCCTCATCAACTTGAGAATAAGTAGCTTAGCTGATACTATTTATGGACTCAATGATTGCACATAGTTTCCTATTAATTAATTGGTGCACGGTTATAGCAGAAGACGTTGAACAAGAAACTCTTACTTCTATTGTAAGGAACAAATTGCGAGGTTGACTAAAGATTGCTACACATACAGCACATGGATTTGGTGATAAAAAATTCAGTATCTTGACGATATCGTTACTCTTACATGAGGAAAGTTGTGAAATATTTGGTGATCAAGATCCACTATTGGCTTTTTTTTCCTTAAAAAAAAGAAAAAAAACAACATCTGGTGCTAATTATAGTTACATTTTCAATCAAATAAATAGCTACTAACAACTATTTTGTACTATAAAATTTGTTGGTGGTGCATATGTGCATTTGTGATTTTTTTTTTCTTTTTTTGTGTTTGCAAAGCCGGTGAAATATTTTGTTGGTGCCATTTGGTTATAAATCTTGAAGATTCCATTGTCATTACACAATTTTTTTTACCAAGTCCTTTATCTTTACATAAGTTAACTATTTAGTTTCAATATGCATGGGCTAGCTTGCTTATTCAAGTGCTTAAATACGCACGTTAGATTAAGAGGGTGTTTGGGAGTGCTTTTTAATTGCTTATATGTGTATTTCTGGACAGATAATTAATTTTATGTTTAGAGCTAATTGCTTATATGACAATGAAACTGCACTTTTATTGTTGATTTGGCAATGGTAATATGTGGATAATTACAAATCTTAATGTAGCATGAGTTGTCACTTGAAAAAATATTACACTATTGACTTTGAAATGTGTGTTACTGTAGTCATGTTTAGCAATCCAAACAGTTTATCTATTGTGGATCCAACTATATAATATGTCTCGGGCTAATGAGTTTGTATAAGTTGTTTATGTATGTTAACAAGTATGCTACCTATTAATACAAATAAACCTTAAAAACGTTTATTTATATTCTACGATCTTTCAATGTTTTGTCAACAACAAATGTAAAATCATTTTAACAAAATAGATACAATACATAAACGTTTTGAAATAAATAGTTTACTAACTCATTTCACTAAAATAATGCATAAACATGTTTTATTATATAGTTAACATAAAACCAAAACTATTTTATAAAAACAATTTAGTAACACTTGTTACTTACATTTTTATAAAATACATGTTAAAGAAAATGGTAGTAAACACTACACTATCCATGACCCAAAACCAAGTCCATAACCCATAACCCATGAAGGTTTGATCCATAACCCATGACCCATTGCATGACATCTATAATGGGTAAAACCTATGACCCATGACCCAAAGTCCATAACCCATTGTAGGTTTATGTGAATTCCGTATCTTCATTAATCATCAATACGGTATATAAATACCAATACAAAGAGTATTCTAGAACTCGGGCCTTAGCCTGTACAAATACGCATGGGCTATACTAAACATACAACTAACACTCCCCCGCAGTTGGAGAGGACACCAGACACTCAAACTGGTACAAAATTCCTCAAACAAAGCAGATGGTAAGCCTTTGGTAAAAACGAGTGGGGTAGCCCGCGCGTTTCCGCGGGAGAGCTTTGTTAATAGTGTCGAGTTTTTCGGTTATCGTTGATATATGTAAAGTCGGCTAAAATGTTTTTGTTGCTATTCTATTGAAAGAGATACATGGATAAATAGGTATGTGAAGACTATGCAAATGCGGTTTTTTTGCATATATTTTTTATGCCGCGTGTGTTTTGTTATATGTTCTTTGACACTTTACAAACAATCCCATAAAAAATTAAGGTATGATATTGTTTTTACTCCAATAGAACGGTTGTCCAGAACCATAAGATGAGGGTACAAAGAGTGGGACACCCATTAGCTAAAGTTCTAACATTAGCATTTCTAACTTTGTTACACCACTCAAGATTTATCTACTTGAGATGACTACAGGTAAATCCCAAAAAATCTTAGAACTAAAAAGTAAATGTATCATGAATTATACATAGCAAGATGAATGTGACACATTAAAATTGGTGGCAAGGGAGACAATTGTCCAACACAACAGAAGGCAAGAGAGGCAACTGATGAGTGCTCAAACACTCATCATTTTTGGTCAAATCTGAACTGCGAAAACATGTGAAAACACTCAAAAACGCATCAAAATGCAGAAAATATCCAAGGATCGTGTTTTATATGTTTCAAATGCAAAATGTTTAAAAACAAATGAAAAACGAATAAAGTTTGCATAATTGGCAGTTTCAGTCCCCCAACTTTCAAAAATTGGCAAAACTAGCCCCTGGAATCCAAAAATGTGGAGTTTTATCATTCAAGGTCCCTGGGATATTTTAAGTTGTCAAAATTGGTCCTTGAATGAATTTTTGGGCAAATGGCAGAAAAGGTCCCTGAACTTTTGGAAAATGTCAAAAATGGTCCTTGGGTATTTTAAAGTGGAAAAATGGCATTTATGGTCCTTGTGTTATTGGAGTTTGGCAACATTGGTCCTTATGAGCACTTTGGAGAAATTACATTTTCAGTCCCTCATGTTTGGTGAAATTGCAAATTTGGTCCTTGTGATAAAACATAACCAAACGGACCCTTTGTTTTCTAATAAACCCAAAACCAACCCAGCCTTATAACTCCCACTACACAACCCCAGCCCATCATCTCCTTGGCCCAATTCCACCTCAGCCCAAAATCATAAATAATAAAAACCCGGCCCACCTTTTTAATTATATACTCCCTCCAGTCAAAAGGGTCAAAACCAGTTACTGTGCACCCATCTCCTCCCCCAAAATTACGGGCAAAACCACCTGGTTTTCTTCTCCCCCACATGCCTCCATAGCCTCCACCCCACCTTCCTTGTACCCCACAGTACACCCCAAGCATTTATTGCCCTCACCAAACTAAACCAACCCATCTTGGCTTATATAGAATTTTGGCGCTAAATCCATTTTGAAGGCTGAGATCAAGTTTGAGCCATCCAATGGTTCAGAATTGGAGTGGGATTTGCTGAGAAGGTCAAAGAAACCCTAGGAGTTCCATATAAAGAGAAAGAGAAGCAAGGAGCAGTGTGTGTAGTTTTACTTAGCTTAAATTTAGGTCGAAATTATTAATTTGTAATCTTAAGTTGTAATCTTTAGCTTTTGAAGGATGTAATCTATCTTTCCAGTGTATTGTAAACTTTATGTTAACTTAATTTCAAATTCTCTTCATAAAATTTAGTTTTTGCAATTTCAAGTTAAAATCTCAAATTCACTAAAAGTTGTTAAGAATTGTTCTTCAGTAGTTGTATAAGTTCATTTAAGCTAATCTATAAGCTTTCTATAGCTTTCAAAGTATAAAAAGTAGTTTGCTTAAGAAAACAGAAAAAATACAAAAATAAGATAAAAATAAGTGCAAAAATCAAAAATCAGAAGAAGATGGTGAAAGATTGCTGGAGCACTGTGTATTAGGGATGGAAGTGGTATTAGTGCTTCATGGGAAGCTTTAGGATGGGTTCTTGGTCCATGGTTCTAGGTTCTGAGCTTGGATGCTAAATGTGAGCTATTTACCATCTCTTACATATTGACAGTACAAGTATTTGTATCTGCTTGTGGTTGTGTTTTTGTGCTTTTTAGATGTATTTGAGTTATATTGTAGCTTAATATTGGGTATTTGTTCATTGAAATCCTTTGTGCTCACATTTCTTAGTTTGACTGCCAATATTAGCATAGTTGTGATTCTTCAGTGTGTGTTGTTAGCATTGGCATTTTTGTGCTTATATGAACTCATCACATCACATTAAGTCCTTTTGAATCATTTTCATGATCTTAATCAGTTAATTGGTTTGAAATTCACTAAATCATCTTTTTACAAGGGTGTTTGGAATTGCATGTTTCTCTGTGAGCTTGAGGTGTTCAGTGGTTAAATCTTACCTAGACATATCATATTAGGTTCCATTAGAGTAGTGAAAGCATAAAATTCAGTAGTCATTAGGTAGAAAGTCAAAATTAATTTTCATCACCTAGTAATCTGTTAACTGTTATGACTTTAGTTTGCTAATTCACTTTTTCAGTTGTATAACTTGGTGTTATAGCTTAATCTAAGTCATTTGTAACTTATAACATAACATTAAGTCATTAGGAGGTAATCAAAATCCATTTTAGTCAAACTTTCAAGAAAACATAAAAGTCAAAATTTTCAGGAAAAAGTTTTTGAATAAACTTTGGATTTTCCTCTAGGGCTTAATATTAGGAATTGAGTTTTGTGCTTTTGGATTATTAATATTTGGCTGCTGGTCTTGTTATTAGTATTTTTTATAATTTTTGGTTAGCTAGTTAAACTGCTTAATTTTGCTTATCTTCTTAGCTGTTTTTCAAAGTATTCCCCTGTGCACAGTTTTAGAGTCACTTTCATAAGCTTGCACAAGCTTCATTGGTTGGCTCTAGCTTGTGTACTTTGTTGATTTGTGAAGCCCTTCTGGCTAGTTTATTGGTTGTATGCTTATTTGTCAATTTATAGCTTATTCATGTGCTTATTTGGTTCCATCATATTTCTCAAATTCACTCACTACACTGAGCAATCAGTGTAGTTGAGCCCTTTTCTCAAGCTCAGAATAAGCTCTCTACTTGGACTTAGCTTGCGAGATTTGCTTTTTTGAGAAGCCAATCCACAACTCTCTAAGGTCCTGTGCTTATTTTCATTTTTGTAGCTTATTTGATAAGGCTGCAATAAGGTTTTACTTTGTCCCATTTCCTGTGTAGATTGAGCAAATCAATGTGTTCACAGCTTTTTCATAAGCCTTCCAAAAGCTCAATTGTGGGTCCTACCCCTTGAGCTTTAGCTTTTTGAAAAGCCTTCCAACCCAGCTTTCTATATCAGTTCTCATTTTGAGCTTATCAGCTTATTTCATAAGCTTATATTGCCCATAAAGTTGACTGTATTGAGTGTTTGGTTGGTTGTGGGACTGGATAAGCTTATTTGCTTAATCTAGCTTATCCAGTGCTAAATTCTTGCTCTATTTTCTGGATCACAGTTCTTACATCATAGTTGCATCAAATTGTTTCTTGGTTTCCAGTTCCTTAGCTTGTTTGAGCTTTTGAGCTTCATTTGAGCCAAAAAGCTCAACTGCTTATTTCATAAGCTCTTATTTCTTTGTTTTTTAGTTTCAAAACTTTTGTTTTCATTAAAGTCTCATTATTACAGTAGTATAATAGTTCCATAAAAAGAAAAAACACAAAAATCATCATTTGAAATTAAGTGATAGCTTCTATTTAATATTTTTTTAGCTTATTTCTCATCTTTTTCGTTAAGCACTTGCTATTTTTATATTTTTCCTAAGTTTCTGCACTTGCATAACATTTTTAGAAAAAGTTTCAGATTTTTCTTTGGTCATTTAGTATTTATTAGAATTTAAGCTAGTTTAATAAGTAATTAAATAGTAATTAATTAATTAAAAATAGATAATTAGTGTTAAAAATCGATTTTCAGTTTTAATTAGTTTTATAATATTTTAGATTTTTCCAAATTGATTTTTCATTTTTCCAAGTTGTTTTCCTATTTATTTCATTTTTAGTTAATTTTAATTAGTAATTAAATCTTAATTAATTCATAATAATTAATTAAAAAGTAAAAAAAATATATTTTTCTTTTTCTCAAAATTTTCTTTTATCATTAGGATTGTAAAAATATGTTTTTCATCATCTAGGTGTTTATAGATTTCCATTTTCACTTTTATTTTTGTACGTAGATGTTTAATTAAAACGTAAACGTATACTTTTAGATTTGTAATTGTTTCCAGATTTCTAGTAATCGTTTGTAGTGTTTGTTTATCATTTTCATTCATAATTTTGTATTTTAATTTCAATCAATCTCTCTCATCAATCATCGTTTCATAAACGCTTGATCTCAGAATCGTTTTAAACACTATTTCACACTTCGTCGGGACATAACTACCCGGGAAGAACTCCTATACTCTCCTTGGTGCATTGTGGCTTTTCTAGTTTGACTTTTGTTGACCAAATACCTTGGTTGACTTTAGTTGACCTTTCAGGAGCAATCAAATTTTGGCGCCGCTGCCGGGGAGGCGTGTCGCGTGTCTTAAACGTTTTGCAGTATCGTGTTCTTGAAACACAACTTGTGTATATCATCTATCCATTGTATATTTACCATATATAAAACAAAATAATCGTGAAGTTAATTCGTTTGACGGATCGATTGCCCAAAATATCGTATTTTCAAATTCCAAAAACATGTAAAACCCTAAAAGAATCTTCCTTCCTTTTTCATAATTCTTGCAGCTCTAAGAACTTTTAGAGTTGTTTTCTAGTGCATGCGCACTCGTTCTTCTAGGTCTACGAGCCCATTTCGTGAGCTTGTAAGAATTCCTCGAAGACGACGTAGACGTTCTGCTCCCGCAGTCGAATATGAGATTCGTACTGTTTCTCCCACTTCTGTCATCATGGCAGATCTTCCTATGAGTGAGCTTCTCCAAGCACCCAT